>JABCMI010000181.1:66312-103621 GCA_026261945.1 Hirschfeldia incana | reverse complement strand
AGAAGAGGTTGACGTAAATTCATTTGAAGTATTGGCTACCATTATTATGGTGTCATCGTGTTGTCGTCATGACATCATCTTATCTTATATATTAAAATATAATTCATGATTTTTTTTCTTTTTTTTTGTCATATATTTTATTATTCAAACATTAACACCTTACAAACCTTGAAACACAAACTATATTTTTTTCTTTACAAACCTTGAAACACAAACTAAAATCCAGAAAGTGAACAAACAAGCCAGCGATTAGAAAATAGGTACACTAATCCATAGACATAAGCTGGCGGCTGAAAGATAATCAACCCCAGAGCCAAAAAGATCACACACAAAAGCCTTAACTACCTTTAATGGGAATCAAAACTAGTCAAAAAGAAACAAAATCAGCATGTTAGCTTCCAATTAACCGTTGCTGTGTTAAGCCTTCTACGTGCTTATGCTTTATTAATACTCTTCAAAATCAAACCAACTTGTCATTGATCTTTGACAGGGACCACCACGCGCCAATCCTCCACTGCCTCTTCTAGATCCAGCTATGTCTCGCCACTGGACTCTATAATAGGCTCACCTTGAACTTCTACACGCTTCCACTCCATCGACCGTCCAAATCCAACTGAGACTTGCCATTAGACTCTGAACGGGCTCACCACGCTCTTCTACACGCCTTTACACCACAACAAACCAAAACAAGCAGCAACTAACACAATCAAGCTCAACACAGCCGGTCACTATTAACTAACCACCATATATCATGATCTGACAAGATCAGGTTCTATTGTGTCCGATCTGAAAACTTCTCGTTTCAATCCGACAAACTGAAACCTAGGACTAATTTCGAATCTATCTAGGCAAGAAAAGGAGACTAAAACGAGTAATAAAAGAAATCCATCTTCTCACGGTAGCAGCAGCAAGCCACCGCCGTCGGAAAAGATGGATAAACGACGAAGCTTTCTTTTTTTTTCCCTTTGCTCTCGACTTTTTTTTTTGACAAGATGACATGATATTTTTTTATGTGTGTGTGTGTTTTTTTTTTTTAATTTGGACTCACTCTTAAAAAGTTATAATTTTATATAGGTGTATTAATTATTCAATTATACATTTTATTTTAAGGTAACAATAAAAAACTTAATTAATTAAAACCAGTAACTTCTCAATATTTTAGAGATTTTATAAATAAGAGCAACAATATATTGAATAAAACTTATATTTAAATCACACACACACACACACACACACATATATATATATGTAAATTATCAATTATATAATCAAAATCAATCATAATAAAAATTATTATATTGATCTAAATATTTTAACAGTATATTAATTTTCAAATGTATGTAAATATTTCACTAATTTCATAATTATCAATGAATATTATTATGCCTTAATATAAATACAGTTATTATTTATAAAATTTAAATAAAAAATTCTATCATACTTTAATCTATTTTATAATCATAATTAATCATGTTAAATAAAATTATTATAGTAATTTGATAGATCATAAATTTTATTTTTATACGTATATAATATTTATGTTAAAAAATATAATATGATGACAGACTACAATATATGTATAAAAATCGATATATCTTTGATTTTTGTAATACAATAATATATGATGTAAAATGAAGAAACGTAAAAATAAAACTAAAATAAAATTTATTTTTAAAGGACGAGTAAAAATTTAACATAAATTAAATACTATGTAATTATCAAATCTGTTTTTTTTCATATCCTGGATGTTTCCAAAAAAAAATTAAGCATATATCCGGAAACTAGAGTTACTGCTTAATAGTACTAACCAAAAGTTTATATACTTTATAGATTAGGTCCATAAATATGTTATTTAGTTCATATTTACTTTACAAGAATTTTCTTGAAAATCTGAATCATTTATAAAATTCATTTATAAATTCATGTTATCATTGTATTTACTTTTGTTTTTGTCAGTCGTCCCTGTCATCTAGACGTTACATTATGGGCTTTTGCTTCTTCCTTTTGCTTTATTTGCTCTCCCTTTGTTTACGTAGAAAAAGTTTTCGTTCCATTTTTTTTCTGTTTATAAATTATAACGAAACTTTATATATACTAGGTGTTTTCCTGCGGTATACGCAGAAATAATAATTTTAAATATATTTTTTTTTATTTTAAAATAAAATTATGATTTATATTTCAATAGTTTTATTTTTATATTTTAATTTCAATATTTTTTTTAAAAAACCATAAAATATTTTTATAATCTTATTTCTTTTGAATTGGTATAATTTTTTCAATAAATATAAATGCTAATAAATTATATTTTTTGTTTTTTTAGTTAAAATATGTCAAACTGGAAAATCAATTGATTAATTAATATGATGAAGACGAACATATAAATTTAAATAAATTTTAAACATTTAACTATTAATATTTTCTTTGAATTAGAGTTATTTTAGTTTTGTATTTTTTATGTACATTTACAATTATATTTATACAAATATGATATATAAATTGACTTAAAATTTATATTTGTAATCGTATTTATGTTATTTTTATTAATCCGGTATATATATATTATTTAATTAGTGATATATGAATTATTAATACATTATAATAGTTTAACAAAAATAAATATTTATATGTTAAATTAACATTAATGATAATATATGAGTTATTAGTCATTACCATAATTAAAATTTTATGCAGAAAAATATAAGTTTTCATAAAGAAATTTTACGTATCATAATTTATATGATGTCATGTCATTTTTTTTTAAAGACATGTCATCTTTGTTTTAGCGACATATCATCATTTTTTTACCGAAAATGATTGTAGTGACGACATGTATACAAATCACTAGTATTTATCAGCAAAGACGGTCAATGGATTTGTCATAGTGTGACATGAGACATACAAATATATGTTTCACCAAAAAAAAATATGATGATTTACAGGCATGCCTGACTTTATCGACTTTATCAGAAAGCCCATTAAACGTGGTCTTCCACTTTCTGTTGTCATGGGCCTGTTGTCTGCACCATTCTGCTCGTCCACAAAATGGAAACACTTTAGCCTTTATCTTTTTTTTTTTCTTTTTTCTTTCTTTTTTTACCAAGATTGTAGATAGTGTGAAGGAGAGAATATGACATATTTCAACTTAATACAATTTTTTATCTGAACATTACACTAAACGGGTGGGATGCAAGTCTTATAAATTTAAGTCGGCAGAAAATAAGCTCTTTTCAAAGTGATAACCTACGAGGATAACATTATTACTCCCCATAAACTAAAAAGGAAACATTAAAGAAGCAAAGCAGATCGATACGAATGCCAGAATGAGAAAGAGAATTTGTTGAAGTCGCAATTATTTCGGATGAGAAAAATTTAGATCACGCTTTTAAATTATCTGTTAAACTATATTAAACATGAAAGGAAGTACACAATCATCAAGAATGACTAACCTTCCCAAGCAAAGAGCCGATGGGGAATGTAGTCTCTTCGGAGCTATAAGCCGGTAAAAGAACAAACGAAACATATTTAAGAAGCCGGAAAAAAACGACGAGAGCTGACTCGCTTACTTTGGTTTACGGTAGAAACTCCAAGCAAGACCAGCAACCTAAAGTTCTTTCTCCAAGCAGAACTGGATTTGCAGATTACCTCCGAAGGGGATATACTTTGATGGGGATTTGGTCTATTCTCGGTTATTACAGCAGGTAATTGAGCCATCGACCATTCTCCTGCAACATGCATGGCTTTGGTTACTGTTTCTTGGGCGGGGGTGGGGGGGGGGGAGGTGAATATCTATTCTGAAACAGTTTTTTATTTCTTTAGCACATACAGCCCATAAAAACCAAGGGGCTAGAGGGCATTTTCCAAGTCCAAGTGGAGGTAGAGCTACTGCAAGGAGGAGTTGTTGCCACTCATGGTCGAAACTGTTCTGAAGCATTGGGTTAAACCCGCCAGATAAAGGTACCAATTCCCAAACTTTTTGTGCATAGGGACTGTTAACATGAAGAAATAAATGACAAGGAGGTGAAGAAATAAATTCCCATCCACACCTTATCATCCACAGTAAGAGATTTCCACGACAACCCAACCACAGCAACTTATCCATGTTGGAGTTTGAATTTGGATCTGAGATCTATCACATCAAGCTTATTCCTCTATTTTCATCTTGTTTAATTCTTCTTTCTTGTGTATTTAAATCACTTGTAAGAACACATATTAATCTAAGGAAATACCTCTCTCTCTCTCTCTGTTCCTCATTTTGTTCTTAAATTTCTCACAGGGATGCTGGAAGAAAAGGTGTAAGATTGTTACAGAACCTCTACAATGAATGCATTTAAAACCTGAAAGGACTTGTCTTGCTTCTAGTCCCTCTCCCACGGGGAGTGCTCTATGTTTAATCTTCCATATAAAGAGTTTGAGCTTAGGGGAAGTGTTGAGTTTCCATACCTCCTTTAGCCAGTATTGCGTACTTTTAGGGTTCTGAATCGTGTTAGCTTGATTCTTGTCCACTGCTTCATAGTAGCCCGTCTTAGCAGTATAAGAGCAAGACTTATGTCAAAGACAAACTTGTTTATCTTGTCCTCCCCATTTGCTGGTTTTGAGACTCAAAATGTTCTCCCGGAGATGGGTAAAGTGCATCTCTATCTTCTGCCCATCCCATTCTGTATTTTCTGTAAAGATCAAGTCTGAAACCTTTAGAGTTGTATTTTGTGGGCATACAACTTTCTCATGGTCCATTTTCTTGCATGTTGTGCAGAATTTCTCAAGTTTCTCATCGATTAGTGTTGCTTGAACCTCGTCTCAGTTGTTGAAGTCCAGCGTGGTTTGAAAGATTAGAGGTTGTAGACTGTTGATATGAGCTCTGATTCTGTCCTTTGATGCAGTGATTTCCCAGGTTTCAAATGTTCCAATATTGGCTACAATACTTCTCAGTATGGGTTCGTCCCACAGGTGGAGAGGAACTTCTTGAACTTGGATCCAGAATGGGATATGAGAGGAAAGCTTGGAGAAATTGTTGGTACCCACTTCTGTATAATGAGCATCCACTTAGCAAAGTGATAGGGCCTATTATCTAGGACTTTTTGTAGATCTTCAGCTGAAGCAAATTGGAACTGGAATCTTCTTTTTCCTAAGTTACATCCAATGGGCCCCGAGCTTCATTTCCACAGATCTGAGAAGAAAGGAATCAGCAACCACATTCTTTGATGTTTAGGGTTGGTAACTCTTCCTATCAAGGTAAGTTCATGCTCCCTTATCAGTTCAGAGCAGTCAAAGTCAGGTACAAATACTCTTCCTTTCCCCGGGGGGATGTGTTCTTGCAATAACTTTGCCTTTCTCTGCATAGGTTAGTCTTTGATACATGTTGGTTGTTGTGGGGTTCTGTTGTTTGAGCAGTATGGTTATGGTTCTCCGCAAGCGGGAAGTTTATTCAAAACAGAGTTCTAGATGTGGAGTAACTTGTCTGGGAGGATGTGTTGGAACTTGTTTTTGACGTGATGGTTTTAGACCATTTTTGGGTTAGGTTCCGGACGAAGACGTTCGTCGGATAACCAAATGTTTGACAAACACTTTGAAATAGTGTATTCATATGTCAAAAACAAAGTTCGTTTGAATAAGAAATGTTGGTCCAAAGTTATTGACTTGGAAAGCTTGTAAGCTTGACTATTTGACTATGTTTAAAAACTAGTAAATGTCCCACATAAAATATGGAGAAGTAATAAAATAGTTTATACTATGGTATAGTAGTGAAAATATATATCCAACTAAAAGTTGGGATTGAGTTTAAGTTTTGATCTATCTTAATATCTTTTAATTTTGTGGACCAAATCTAAACCAATTGAATGATTGCTTTTAATTAAAAGAATCAGTTATATTTTTACATTAACATCAGAAAACGTTTTTGACTTCATGGTCATAAATTCAATTGATTACGATAATCAATGCCATAACGTTTTGTTGTTATTGCTTTCGAGAAGCATATATAACAATGTCTCCATATTGTCAAAGGTAGGTATACGAACAACACAATGAAAAACATAAGATCTTCCACTTGAATATTTGATTCTTTATTTTGTGTCTTCTCTTATTTTCTTTTCTCGAGTCTGAGAGTACACACAAAACTGTTTCGCCAGGCTTCTGATAGAGTGACGCAAATTCAGAAGATTGTTTGCAGTTGTATCATGGGACTCATTACGTTATCGAACCGTCGCACTACAGGACGTATTTTGAGTTAAGGAAAGAGATAATATCTCGCCTCTGCAGTTGTATCATCCATTTCTTAATCTTTGGTATAATTTTATCAATTTTATTTTTACAATATTCAGTTTCTCGTAATTTATAAAATACGGTCCTATCAGTCTTAACTCAAAATATCGGTTTATTGCTTTGCACTAACCAGACTGATTATTGTAAAAGTTTTTTCTTAATCTTTGGTTGATCGATATCTCTAAACTGGTGCCGGAATCGGATCTATTGGATTATTTCAAAATAATCTCTCTATAATACTAATATTTGCTAAAGTATTTTGTAAGCACATGTGCTCGGAGAAAGAAATAATTCTGCTAATGGATTGACAGTAATTCAATCTTTGGATACAATTCATTGGGTATCATTGTATCAATACAATTTCTTCAAATATTTTATTTTGTGTTCGTTGATATGCTTTATAATTAACAAGCATGATCTTCCTTCATTTAATTGGCTTAATTATTTAGCAGCTTATGTCTGAGCACATATGTTGATGCGCTTGATCTTTTTTGCAATATATTGATTGCCTTAACGTTTTTAGATTTTAAGATTCCGTTTGGTATCTTGAAGTTTATTATTAAATGTCAAAATGTGTAAATGTTTTGACTTGGTTAAAGACAATTTATTTGAATTAATTGTCAAGGAAGACTAACGTTTTCGGTTTCTTATTTCAGATTTTTTGGAGCAACTTAATTTGATTATTAAGTGTTTAATCATGAAAAAAAATGATTCAGGTTCCAAATATGGTGAAACCATGGACATACATAACATTTTGATTCTTAAGAGGTCATGTTATATGAATGGAAATGAATTCGTGAGTCGACGATCCAAATTAAGTTTGGAAGAGGTCTGCCACATATGAATCATTTGCCATTAGAAAATATAATGTTGTTGGTATTGATCAAAACATTTATATTTTGTCAATGCTTAAATGCAAGTTGAAACAAAAAATTGACCATGGAAAATCAATGAGAATTTTCAGACCAATGACTAAAACTGACATGTGTATTGTAGTTTCTAAAGTCAATATGGTTGAGAATAATCATAAAAAATAATGGTTTTGATGGTGCAAATAATATCTAATAATGGGATGTATATTTGCTAACAAGCAAAAATATATTTTGGAAAAAATTCAAATCCTATATAAGTTGGATTTATAAATCAACTTGGGAGAACTATGAAAATAGTTGTATAAAAATGTGAATTTCTGAGAATGAAATACATATTTTTAAAAGAAAATTTGTAATAATTTTCTAAATTGCTTTTTATTCATTTAAATCTAAAAGAGTGGTAGATCAATTTTCTAAACTCTTAAGAGATGTTAAATGTAAATAAATATGCATGTTTTTGAGCTATCTCAAGAAATGTGGGGGAAGCTTTGCTTACCATTTAAGTTGTTGGCAAGCGGCCAAATGAACTTAGTGATTTGATCACAATATAAACTTTAAAAAAAAACTTAGTGTCATACATTGGGTTTTGTGTATAATGGTTAATTGTATCTTGGAAAAAGATGACAAAATCATTAAACAATTGATCTCGACTAATCTCAAGAGATTATGTTCATTGTGATGACAGCCTAGGATCCTTATATTAAAGGTGTGTCATGAGATCATAATGTATATCATCAAGAGGAATGGGTTCGCCTGTTGAATTAAGATGAGGCTTTGCGGTAACTCTACCTAACTGACTGGAGATCCCAAGAAATAGGTTCAAGGAGACAACTAAGTGAAGTTAAATCTGCTCAAAGCACTGTAAGACTTCGGTCTATACCCAGTTCCTATGATGATTAAACAGTGCTACATGTAAGGATTTCAGGATAAGCATTTGCTTTTAATGATTTGTGTCCATTGTTTTGAGATATGAATGGAGTTGTACATGATATTCCTCTAAACAAAACTAATGGCAAATCACCTTATGAGTGTGAAATGGGGCCGTTTCTAGGAGAATGAAGGAAAGGGTATATTCTCTAAGTTCACTCATGATTACCAGGAATGTTCACGGCCAAAATGAACACAATAGAGAAATTGGTTTTGTGAGAGAATGAAGCTGTGTTATAGCTATTGTCTAGGTTTACACCAAAGCCCGGGAGGTTCAAGACATCATGGCCACCTCTTGGCCGAGTAAATGTGATAGCTATTAACAATGACTGGTTCAAGGCTGAAAAATTGCTACCAACTCATCATGCAGTGGATTTCTCGCTCGTACTCTCAAAAGTCCTTTTTATTTTCTTTGAGTCATGTGTCTAGAGTCATTTCTATTCATGTGGGGGATTGTTGGAACTCTTTTTTG
This sequence comes from Hirschfeldia incana, assembly GCA_026261945.1. Taxonomy (NCBI): domain Eukaryota; kingdom Viridiplantae; phylum Streptophyta; class Magnoliopsida; order Brassicales; family Brassicaceae; genus Hirschfeldia; species Hirschfeldia incana. The sequence goes on along the minus strand of JABCMI010000181.1, from coordinate 95,092 downwards.
ACGTGATGGTTTTAGACCATTTTTGGGTTAGGTTCCGGACGAAGACGTTCGTCGGATAACCAAATGTTTGACAAACACTTTGAAATAGTGTATTCATATGTCAAAAACAAAGTTCGTTTGAATAAGAAATGTTGGTCCAAAGTTATTGACTTGGAAAGCTTGTAAGCTTGACTATTTGACTATGTTTAAAAACTAGTAAATGTCCCACATAAAATATGGAGAAGTAATAAAATAGTTTATACTATGGTATAGTAGTGAAAATATATATCCAACTAAAAGTTGGGATTGAGTTTAAGTTTTGGTCTATCTTAATATCTTTTAATTTTGTGGACCAAATCTAAACCAATTGAATGATTGCTTTTAATTAAAATAATCAGTTATATTTTTACATTAACATCAGAAAACGTTTTTGACTTCATGGTCATGAATTCAATTGATTACGATAATCAATGCCATAACGTTTTGTTGTTATTGCTTTCGAAAAGCATATATAACAATGTCTCCATATTGTCAAAGGTAGGTATACGAACAACACAATGAAAAACATAAGATCCTCCACTTGAATATTTGATTCTTTATTTTGTGTCTTCTCTTATTTTCTTTTCTCGAGTCTGAGAGTACACACAAAACTGTTTCGCCAGGCTTCTGATAGAGTGACACAAATTCAGAAGATTGTTTGCAGTTGTATCCTGGGACTCATAACGTTATCGAACCGTCGCACTACGGGACGTATTTTGAGTTAAGGAAAGAGATAATATCTCGCCTCTGCAGTTGTATCATCCATTTCTTAATCTTTGGTATAATTTTATTTTTACAATATTCAGTTTCTCGTAATTTATAAAATACGGTCCTATCAGGATGAAATGGTAGCTTAGAGACTCCATGATAGTAGAAGGAGGCCTTAACGGTGGAGGAGGCAGACCTGTCGAACGGAGTCAGGGCTAGAGCCCGGTGTGTAAAAGCTCAGTTCTGGTAAAAGGTCTTTTGGATATTGCTTGAAGCGGGAACAGTTCACAATAACTGAGAACATTGCAGGGATTTTTCGCTAAAAGCGGGAACAAACTAATGGGTAAATAGTCGGTGTTACTCAAGGACCAGGGGTTAACGACTTTCCTCGACAAACGTGCCTGGGAGCGAAAACAGAGTGAGTTATGATGCTTTGGTCTTTCTATCTTTTTCCAGGTTAGAATTCAAAAGGTTTTCGATGGATTTATAATATTTTGATAATGATCCAAAAAGAAGATAATACAATGTAGAATAGCCACTGATTATGAACTTAGGATTTACAGCCAAGACATTAGAAAGAAAGAAGACAGATGTACTTTAGTCAATTCTTTTTCATTAACGACATTAGAAAAATATAGCTTTTTCGCACTATTGCTGTTACACTAGCAAACAGTAACAAAATTCAAACTTCAGAGACCACCAGAATAAGCTACAATTTAAGAATGTATCAACAAAACTAATATATATATATATATATATATATATATATATATATATATATATATATATATATATATATATACACACACATATATAAAAGGATTACAGAAACTAATACCCAATAATCTTTGCTTAATATATGACTTTTGTGTTATTCACAAGTTCATGTTGATCATTCGACTCCCGCCTAGCACAGTTCCCGACAAGGACACATACCAATAACTCAGAGGCAAGCCAAAACTTTCAAAACATAAGCCAATTTGGTGAAGAACTCATAGGACCCTCACTAGAACGTCATAACTTACAACCGCTTCAACCGAATTGAAACACCAATAAGACCAAACAGTGGCGGACGCAAAGCTAAGGGTGTGGGGTCACGTGCCCCCATCTCTTTTTTTCAAATTTCTCTAGTAATTAATACAAGACATAAGAAGTGCCCCCAATTAAAAAATTAGATACAGTGTATAATTTTCATGTGCCCCCATCTACAACTGATCGTGGAACCGCCCCTGAGACCAAAGGTCTTCACAGAGAAACCGCTTGAACATCCCGATCGCTAACCAAAAGCATCTGTCCCACCAAAAACATACATAAAGGTAAGATATTTTTTTCAAAAATTTCCATAAAATACATTTTTTTTTTTTTTTTTTTTTTTTTTTTTTTTTTTTTTGTTTAACCTGGGGGTATCCCAGACCCATAGGCCCAGACTAATCCCCAAGGGGAAGGAATGCCCACGGATAGACGCCCCTCCCAGTTTTTCAAATGGGCCCTAAAGCAAGCCCATATCCGTGTGGTGTCCAGAGCAAGTTGAAGTAGTTCCCTCCGGCGTGGATCGAACCCCCTACCTGGGTGCAGGCGGGGACCCGTCCTAACCATTGGGCCAACTTGTCCGGACTAAAATACATTTTTTCATACCCGAACAAATAATAAATGTGGTTTTATATCCAAACCGTACAACTAGTTAAATTTCATATCCACACTTAGTATCGTACTATGAAGACCTACATTGACACATTTTAATCAGACTGTTACATTCTAATGAATCAATGTTTATGTGGCAAACAATGTGTTGATTGTTGCCTCATTTTCTTGGTAAAACTGTATAAATAAAATTTTCGCAAAAACTGTAAATTCTATTTTTTGTGAAAAATGAAAAATTGAGTTTTTCAGTAAAATATGAAACATCTTATTTTTCGATGTGATCATAAAATCATGTTTTTCAACAAATGACTTTTTCCACATAAAAAAATCAAAAATTGATTTTTTTACCAAAGCTGCAAAAATGATTGTTTGCCAAAATTTTAGTAATAAGTTTTATTTAAAACGAAAAACTCATTTTCCTGCTTTAACTTCAAAACATGTTTTCCATCAAACATAAAACCTTGTTTTTCTGCCAAAAGCAAGTTTTCTCATCAAAATTGTAAAATATTATTTTTTGTCAAACATGTAAAATCAGTTTTTCTATCAAAACCAAAAAAAAAAAAATTATGTCAAAAACACAAAAAAAATTTTTATCGTCAAATCCGTAAATTTTCTGTTGAAACCGCGAAAAGAACCCATGCAAGAGAAAAAAAAAACTCAAAATTTCTTCTTCTTTTTTACACAAAAAATCTCGTTTGCTTGTTTTATAGATAGTTAATAAAACTAAAATATTTATCTGAATTATAAACTAATGTAAGTGGACATTCTGGGTTAACCCGTTTATTAAGATGTGACTAAAATAGGAATAGGATCTAAACAAGGCTGAATTTTTATCATATATGATCGGCTGGCCAAAAATCCCTTTTAACATCCTTAATCGCCATTGGCATAGCATTAGCATAACGGAGTTATGATAACTCTGGTCGTGTTTCAAGAGATGGTGCCCAACAAATCTCCTAAAACGGGCAGGATCTTTGTAGAGATGTATCTTAGAGCAGTTTATGGTTCTGCTCCATGGGTGTAGACATATACTAAAGCCAGGCAAAGCAGTTTCAGCAACTATGTCCAGTGCATACTTCCTCCAAGTCAGAAACATTCCAAGTGGATCTCTGGCAATTTTGATTTCAAAAACGTATATTGACGTTTCCAAGTCTTTCATCTTAAAGCACATCCACTTAAAATTCTTCATCATTAATTTCCAAATCATATTTTAGAAATGACCAAGTCATTCACGTACACGAGAACCAGTAAGGATTTGCCATCTTTTATGTAAGTAAACATGTAATTATTAAAGGTATAATTGACTTTAAACAACAAGTATTCTAACATAAAAAAAAATCTTTAAAAATAAGATAATTCTTATATATACTGTTATGTACCAATATGTGATCGACCCAATACTAGGCCCGTCCAGCAGGCCCAATCCGAACATGATAATGACGACCAGGAGATATGTGTTTATCTAGTTCATACTTATCTGTAATAATCATGTATATCTAGATGTAGTACTTATCCTTATCTTGTTAGGATAAGTACTAGTTCATGTCGATCCATTGTTTGGCCGACTTACACCTTGTATATATATGAGACCTCTCTGGTCGAGATTAATAAGAAGAAACACGTTCCCCACTTTAGTTTCACAACACGCTATCAGCACGAATTTGCTCCCATAAACCCTAACCCTAAAAACCCGAACAGTAGTAACCCTAATTTCCGACGATCTTCAAGCCACCGTATCTCCCAACTCCGGTGGATCTAGACGACGTATAATATACCAAATTAAAGCTCTTGATAAGACGAAGACAACGACAAAAACGTCTCATTAATCGGAGCACAGACGCGCCCTCACGCTCAGCTACAACACGGGCGGTCGATTTGTTTTGAAAACCAAAATCCGACTCCAACATGGATTTTTCTAAGAATTTAACTCCTTATACTTTCGTGAATTTATTAGTTTATTTGTTCATGATTATAATACTCCACGTGATTTTTTTCATTATGTTGTTTCATGAGCCTATGGAATTAAAATCAAAATATCAACAAGGAGTTCAAAACCAAGAGGAGTTGATCCAATAGCCGACGTCTCAAGCTGCTCTCAGCTTCAATCAGTTCGTGATTTCCTCTCTTCTCTGGTGGTCTAAATCTACACTTCAAAGTTCAAAAGATAAACTTTGAAACTCTAAAGATAACCCATAAATCGAAATCTGATTGAGTGGTAAAGATATGACCATTAAAATTTTGTTTAAAACTCATGAAAGCCTAGGATTAATAGATCACAAAAACCCTTGAGTAATTCAGAAGCTCTATAAGTCTGAATGAGATTGATTATATCAATTAAAATCGAAACAATAAGGTTTTGAATCTCACAGCCCCAATGATCTATTGATCTAAGTATTTTAAGTAATCAAACTATATATACCATATTTTTTTGAAAAATCTGATTGCATCAATACTGTTTGATCCAAATTGATTACTTGAATTGCTTGACTGTTTTATGTATTCCTGAAGCATTAGAAAAGCTTAGGATTGTTAATTACACGAACTGACTATTTTTAGAAAAATCAGATTGCAAAACTTGATTGAATCCGAACAGTTTTGCTTGAAACAATTGATTGAATTTTTTTTTCCTAAATCTGATTGATTTGCTTGATCTGAAAAATTTAGAGTTATTCCTGAATGTGTAAAATCGATAAAGATTGAATTAGGATTGAAAAAAAATAAATTTTCTTAGATAAAACCGAAATTAAGAGATACATCTGAAAAAATGAAATATTGCATATTTTAATACGATTTTTCATATTTACGACTTGATAAATATTTTCTTATCTTTATACTAAAAGAAATAGAAATTTTGAGTATTTATCAGAACCAAAATCGATTTTTTTTCCTAATCCTTGTTGAGATAGGATTTGCTTGTATTTATGAAAGCATTATCGGTTTTCATTGAAATAAATTTTTGCTAGTATTTTTCTGAAATAAAAATCGGATTTATCCTGATTAATATTACTAGCTTTATCAAATCATTTTAATTTATTTAAAAGTCTGATTTGATTAATTAAAAATCGAAAAAAAAACCAATGTTTTTTCAAAACCCTAAACCCTGAACTGATTCGATTTCACAAATGGTTTAACTTTACCTAGATTGTATAGATTTAACTTTATCTTCCTGCATATCACTTGAAATCGACAGTTAGGAGTAGGATTGATATATGGATTGTATTATTCAACCGGATTATTGAGAATGAACTGAATTCACAAAGGCCTTGAAAACCTTATAAATTCGACTTGGTTTACCCTTTTAAAAGGTTTACGATTGAATTACTACTTGTTTAAATCCATATAGAATTGATAAGATAAGTAATCTTGTATGGTCGTGTGGCCTAATGCATTATAACCTTGATTATATTTGCATCATACAATACTTGTTAGAAATTTGTTTTCCTGGCTCGTAAGACATTAAGTATTGATATGAAGTATGAAAAAAATTTCTGAAAAGATTACTTGATCTAAACTAAAGACCTATTTGATAAATATGATTTCAGATGTCGAATTTCAATACTTCAGATTATACTACCCTAAAACCTCTATGGAGATAAATGACTGAAAAAGGGTAATAAAACTTCAGTAGTCCTGATGTCAAGAGGATTCGGATAGTGTATCACTCAAGGTGATTATGTAACTGAAAGTGAAAAGAATAAAGCCATACTCATTATGTGCTATCACCTCACTAAAGATCTAAGAGATCAGTGTGACAATATTAAGGATCCTCTGGACCTTTGGTCATTACTAAATATCAGATTCTCAATGACATTCTGGCAAAAGACCATGAATAAATGTAAGGCTCTCAAGTTCCAGGACTTCCAGTCCGTGGAAAATTATCACTCAGCTCTAATGAATACCGTATATAGTCTTGAACTATGTAACATAGTGGTAAGAGGAGCTGAGAAAACAGCGTATGATAGAGACCATCAACAAATCTGATAGAGTCATGAAAAGATACTACGAGTATAGAGACAGTGAGATGATATCTCCTGCTGACAGTGATGATGAAAATATTAAGAAAACTATCTGAGGAGACCGAGTGGCAAAATATGGAAAGTGAGCCCGGTTTCTTAATTGATTGAAGAATCAAAAAGAGTTTGACATCCTGATTTCATGTTTTATGTTCTGTTTGATTTACTTGTCATTTATATTTTATTGGATTAATAAAATTGATTTTGGTTTTAAGAATTATCTTGCTGAGTTTTGCTCGATAATATGATGTTTGATAAATGACAAAAGAAATCCTTTTAGGATAGTAAATCCATCTATAAACCACAGCACAAAGACCATTCCTAATACATGCACGAAATATTAAAGCCTCACTGAGTTATAAATATTTAAGAATGGTTTTCCATTCTGAACCAGTGACCAAAGAAAATAAAATTTCTTTCAGATTTTTTTGAAAAAATCGCCTAAGAATGCATATACCCATATTTTTCTACTGATTTATTCTATGCTAAAGATCAGTATGAAAGATGCATAAAGCCATGGTAACCAGTAAGGTTCACCACGAAATAAACACTTATGGCATGACCAGATTAGCCATCTTGGTCCAAACATGATGTAAAATTCATAAAGGCACAAAAGTGATCCCATAAAATCTCACAATGTGTTACATGTACACAAAACGGAAAATCACTAAAATAATTAAGGCTTTACTATCCCAAAGCATCACAAAATTATGCATATGATCATGAGGGGGAGAGAGGACTAAAACCCACAGTCCATGACCATATCATAAATTCGGATTCCATGGTTTAAAACCAGGATATACACGGCTGGAAAGCTTGAAAGCTCTAACTGGTGGTACATCATCCACGTCCAGCCAATGCTTAGGAACACCACATGTATTACATGTATAAAGATTGATTTACATCAGGCCATACAAGTGAGCATAGATATTCCCACCATCTGAATGATTAAGGGTCATAAACCAGACATATACATAAACCATCTTAAGAAAATACCAATATACCACCACATATATGTGTGCCATTTAAGATGGAACCTCATATGAGAATTGGGAATATATGTTGGATAAATAAGACTTCCTCCACGAAATTATAAAGTATCTTGTGCCAAACATGGGTGATTTAATCAGTGGCCAAGAACACATATTGCAAAAGATAGTTATCTGATTATCCAACATTAAAAGGAGAAAGTTATAAGCTGGTAAAGAGCAAAAGAGTTAAAGAGAAATATAATGGTATTTACCATAGCTGTCTTGGCAAGATCCTCAGACCAAAGATTATGATCTAGACGTCCAAAAGAATATAATCAAAAGTTATAAAAGCTAGCAGAAAACATGCCAGACACACTGACCCGAAAAGAAAAATAATGACTATGTCATACCAGCTCAAGCACCACGAATTTGATGTCTAAAAGAGACACATTCAAGTTGCTACAATGTCTATTAGAGATAGACTGATAAGTTCCAAGTATAAGGAATTTCGGAATGTAATGAAAGGTGCATAGAAAAGTACATTTCCGAGTTCATAAGTGAAACCAGTACAGACAGAGAAATAAGGCTGGCCAGCCACACATCTAAGGTACCAGACAATGTAGTTTGGGACGCCAAACTGCAAGGTATAAAGGTCCTGGATAATAAGATCTCAAATCTAAACATGTCTGGAACAGTATGGAACTATATAAAGAGTGTCGACACCTAAGATGCATTTTACATCTTAAGAGCTCATGAAAGATTATAGCACTTGATATTTGAAAGATTTAACCTGAGGATGATGAACCCACGTAAGAGTACTCATAAAGGAATAAAGGGACGTGGGGTTTCAAAGAATTCAAAGTATTTATAGACAGGTGAGTGTAAAGGCCATAAACACACAGAAACACCATCTAAGAATGAAACCAGTGAATGGATCTTGTGAGGATAAGAAATTCCGTGAGATTAAAGGACATGACCACGTGGTCTAGTGTGTCTATGTTCCTTCTAAATAAAGTTCAAGTATAGCTTGATTACACAAGGATACTCACAAGGACCAAGGAACAATTTATAAGGAGATATGCTCCTATGTGGTGGATGCTACTACAGAAAATCAAGTTTGATTTTGTCTGGATATTTAAGAAAGAAATAAGTGGTGTAGTAAGCAGTATGGATCACTGGATAAAGTTATCAAAGTACCATAGAAAGATGAGAAAAGAAATTCTCATAGAACAAGCTTTGTTCCTAAGTTGTTCATAAGACTGAAAAATACAGCAGCTGCATATAATATGAGAGACTAAGTAATGCTTAGTAAAGGAATTGTCTAAGGACGAATTCAGTTCAGTCCATACATACTAAAGAGACCCTTGTGTTCAAAACTAACCTAAGAAAGGTTCAAAGGATTAATGGTTCAATAATTACAATGATATGAGATATCAATTGATTAAAAGGACTATGTTTGCATATGGTAAGACTACATAAAAGACCATTAAAGAAAAGTCATATCAGGTTCCAATACGATCATGTTTTAAGAAACAAGATTACAGTGTGGGACTGCAATAAATGTACAAGCCCTTATAATTATATCAGTGGATAAAAGAAATCCTAATGGCATAAGATAGTGATCAGAAGCATGTCTGGTCGTGTCTTAATAAATATAGTATTAAGTAAGAAAAGATCGATAACCATGTATAAAGGACATGAGTGCATTTGACTGTGAATTCATAAGTTTAATGAGTTTTCATTACAGCAAATAATTACTAATAGTATGACCTGAGACATTCATGGTAAGGGACGTGTATAGACATGCTCTACAGCATAATATGGATCGACAAAAGGAAATAATTAAAGATTGGCTACAATGGATAAAACCCATTGGCACATACGAAGTAATATAAGTTTGAATGAACGAAAGATACAAAGTAAAATGGTTCGTATGTGTTTGGGTCAGAAGACTCAATATATATTAGAGATGTCCATGTTTTTGACAAAGCCATATAAACATAGTATATCCGTGGGACGTGAAAAGGATTTGCAAGTAAAGTTTTATTGCAGATCATGAATCCATCCGAGCATCGTTCGAAGCGCCAACAGTCCGACCAAGACAAAGAGTGATCAGCAGCAAAGATGTACATCCTGACCACATCTTTATGGAGTTCCAAACACACCAAGACGTCCAAGTGTTACCAGTTCATTCAAGGAGAATCCAGCTGATCATCTTCACCAAAGTCATAAGCAGCTTCAACGTTCAAGAAGACTCGGATACCAGATGGGAATGCGTCCACTACAGTGATGCATTCATCAGGGGGAGTTCATGTGTTGTACTCTTTTTCCTGTCCATGGTTTCCCATTTTGCCACTTTGGTTTTGGAGTTTTTCAGGAGAGGTTTTAATGAGGCAACATTAAGCATGCAACGAACTTGTACCGGATGTGTCGATCAAGGGGGAGTGTTATGTACCAATATGTGATCGACCCAATACTAGGCCCGTCCAGCAGGCCCAATCCGGACATGATAATGGCGACCAGGAGATATGTGTTTATCTAGTTCATACTTATCTGTAATACTCATGTATACCTAGATGTAGTTCTTATCCTTATCTTGTTAGGATAAGTACTAGTTCATGTCGATCCATTGTTTGGCCGACTTACACCTTGTATATATATGAGACCTCTCTGGTCGAGATTAATAAGAAGAAACATGTTCCCCACTTTAGTTTCACAACATATACTGGGTTGTTACTGGAAATATTATTTTCTATGATAAAAGTTAAAAGTTTAAGATATACAATAATTTATAATTAAATATTAATCAAGCAAAAATATTTGTATAAAATTTAAAATATTTAAAATATGTGAGTGTATTAAACATTTTAACACAATTATAAACACATATTTCGATGAAAAAATTGTCATATATAAATAAACTGATGTTTGATTTAATTTTTTTGAGTACATAAATAATACTATATCATTCTAGTTTTAAAATTAATGAAATATAAACTAATAAGCATTCATAAGAATATTATATTTACTTGTACGATAAGTTGACTATGATAAGTTGTCTATTTGTTAAGATTGCAATCATTAAAAATATTATTTGGTTATGTTAGATTTCTCTGGAAATGGAAAATCGATTTTTAAATATTATATATATATATATAGGATTTCGTAGCTTCAATTAATATTTTTGAAAAGATTCTTAAATGTTCTATAGATAAGTAAAATGTCATGGGTGAATAAACGAGTTTAATAAAATCTACTGAATTGGTTTTACAAAATTAAAAAAAAATTACTTTAATATAATCTAGTGGATGATTACTTTAGAAGGTTGACTGTATAATCTTTGCCTGTGAAGATATTAAAAGGGAGTTTATTGCAATGGCATCAACCTTATCAAAAGACATGGAATTGCAGTTCACTACAAGAAAACACGTGAAATCCGACGGCAATTTCGTCGGAATAAGTAATACTGACGAAATTCAAACGAAACAAGTCGTCAGAAATATCTCGTCGAAAAAAAAGTTTGTTGGAATTTCGTCAAAAATTCCTACGAAATTCTGACGGACAGTTTTCCGACGAAATTCTGATGGACATTTTTTCGACGAAATTCCGAAGAACATATTTCCGACGAAATTCCAACGGATATATTTCCGACGAAATTCCGACGGATATATTTCCGACGAACTTCCAAAGGACTTTATCAACTTTTTTTTAAATAATAAATTTTATTTAAAATTTTTATTTAATTTTTTACAATAAATATTTTATTTCATTATATATATATATATATAAAGTTTTAAATTACAAAACGGTTTTGTGATATAATTATTTTTTAGAAATTCGTTTTTGTAGTATAATAGTTTTATAAATTATTAAAGACATAAAACGTTTACAAATTAAAAATATTTTCAAACAAAGAGAAAACATTTTTTTAAAACTTTTGGTAACTGAAAACTTTTTTCATAACTGAAAAAATATTTTAATTAAATCTAAAAAAACAAAAAAACATTTTATAGATTGAAAATATTTTTAAAAAGGTAAAAAAGGTATTGATAAATTTTTGAAACCAGAAAACGTTTTGTATATTATAACAAAATTAAAAAAAAAAATTATTTAAACTTAAAATATTTATAAAAAGACTAAAATATTATCAGAACTATAAAAAAATTTTGAAACAATAAAAGATAAGAAAAAAAATGAAAATATTATATATATATATATAGCCTTTTTAAAATAAAACTTTTCAATAATTATAAATACACCAAAAAGTTTTTATAATTATATTTAACATAAAAATTATTAAAAGCTACAAATCTAACATCTAAAACTTTCTATCTACATACAAAACAAAATCTAACAATTACAAATTTAATAATTACAAAAATAGTTTTAATCACAAAAAGGATTTATAAATATAAAAAACATTTTAGTAAACAGAATATAGTTTAATAATTACAAACAAAATATATTTTTTAATCATTAAAAGTTTTTATAAATATAAAAAACATTTAATAAATATAATATAGTCTAATAATTACAAAAACAATTTCAACAAAAACAAATTACAAAAAAGAGTTTTTAATCACAAAAAGATTTTTTTAATATAAAAAAACCTTTTAATAAATACAATATAGTTTAATAATTACAAATTTAATAATTAGATAAAAATATTTTTTAATCACAAAAAGGTTTTATAAATATAAAAAAAACTTTTAATCAATAGAATATAGTTTAATAATTACAAATTTAATAATTACAAAAGTATTTTTTAATCACAAAAAGGTTTGATAAATATTTCAAATATTTAATAAATATAGAAATGATTTTATAATTCAAAAAATAGATTTTATATACAAAAACGTTTTCATAATTAATAATTTGATTTTTAAAACCACAAAATTAATAAAAACTTTTAAAAAATTCTAAATCAACTCAATACAACAAATAATAACAATCAAATCACAATCCTAACAAAAAAAAACACAATCAAACTTCCATTACACAATCCTACCAATCACCCTAACAAAAACTCTATAAAAAACTTCAAAAATCATCAAATCTACTTAAAAACCTAACAAATAGAAACTAAGAGAGTGGGATAGGATCGTTACATGATTTGTGAATGGAATTGAGGAGGAATAGGAGGATTCGCTGGCTGAAATCAGAATAAAAAGAAGGAGGTCAGCGGAGTTCGCAAGGAGAAGAAGGGATAAATGGGGAAGAATATTTGTTTCGGGTTTATAAAACCGATAGATTCGACGGAAAAAAAAACCGTCGGAATTTCCTCGGAAATCCTAATTTAATTTGAGCGAAATATTTGGTGGCTTTCTTTGCCCGGGTAAATGAAAATATTCCGAGGGAACAAATATTCCTTGGAATTTCCTTGGAATATTCCGAGAAAATTTTGAGGAATAAATGTTTGGTGTTTCAAAACATCAATTTTTTTTCCTATATCATTTCTTATACAAATGTAATGCATACCAATGAAGATTGTCTGTATAGATGATCATAAACCATGTAATAACAAAATTCCAAAATGAATTGTAAGTATTCCCGTTACCATTCATTAAAGTGTATAAGTCTTTATCTTATGTTGTGAGAATTCCGTTCATACATTCGGAAAATTGTTTATTATCGGGTAACACACCAATTTTTGACATCATAATCAGTTTAAGACACTTAATAAGGCTTATATATGTGCTATTCAAACCGCAAAACGTTGTTTTCGACTAAAAAACCCTATTTCCTCGGAAAAACTTTGGAATATTCCGAGGAAATTCCGAGAAAAATTTGAGTATCCTCATAATTTCCTCTGAATTGCCTCGGATTTTTTCGAGGCTTTTCCAAGGAACAGAAACTCTATAATCAAATTCCTAAATTCTGTTCCGAATAATATGTTTTCCTCTGTATTTCATCAGAAAATACCGACGTCACAATATTCCGAGGAAACACAAAATTTGAGTATCCTCAGAATTTCCTCGGAATTTTCCGAGGCTTTTCTGAGGAACAGAAACCCTATAATAAACTGCCTAAATTATATTCCGAAGAATATGTCTTCTTCGGTATTTCATCGGAAAATACCGACAGGTGGTGAGTTCCTCGGAATTTCCTCGGAATTTTTTCGGAATATTCCAAAGATCTCATTTTCTGTCGGAATATCCGTCATAATTAAGTTGTTTTCTTGTAGTTGTTGAAACGGAGGAATGACACTGCAAATGATGCTCTTGACCTGCGTGAACAAGCTCAGTCGTCGCTGAGAGTTTCGTTAAGTAACAACTAACAAGGTATTTCCTCCGTTTCTATATAAGTGTCATTCTAGCTGATTTTTCTTGTTCAACAAAAAGTGTCATTTTACAATTCCAATGTATCTCTCAGCTGAAAATTAATTGCAAACTGCATTGATTTTATAAATTATTTTATTTATCTTAAATACTATTGGTCAAAAAAGTGTAATTAATAACAATGTGCATATATTTTAACAACTTTTTAATCTGTGTGAAAAGTGTCGGAGTGACACTTATTCAAAAACGGAGGAAGTATAATTTTCTCAAGTGTGGCGTTTATTTTGAGAGAAATTTACTGCCATAGACACGTTTCCACTTATGAATTATACTCACAGACACATTGGTTCTTGTGAACACTTTCTCTTAGTGGATTGTCTAGATTAGCCCTCGCATCTAGTGAAAGCTGATTTCACGTTTTTGTCTAACCAGAACAAGAAAACAATGGTTCCTAACTAGATAATTACTAAATAATTAAAAATTAATATATAAAATATATTTCAGACTTGAATTTCAAAAACAACTGGCCATATCTCTTCCTCCTTGCTCATTTTGTAGATTCCAAGAGAGAAACCCTAATTTTCTCCCGGTCCCGACTCTTTCAGATCTAGAATCGCAATCTATATTCAAACCCTAATCTAAGTGAAAAAGTTACAATCTTCTCTGGTGATACTCGATTTCGCAATCTCCTCCGTCGATACCCATAGAAGGTGAGTTCCATTTCTTCCTCTGTCTCTGCGTGCCGATAAGTTTCTGAAAAATCCTCATTCAGTCCAAATTCTTAAAATTGTTTGTTTTCTCTGTCAATCATTGATTTTGTCACTAACTCCCGCTAGCCGCCGTTGATTGATAATCAAACTTTATGGAACGTGAGTTTCGTTCGTCCTCTTGATTTATAAATTGAGCTCTGCCTCGCCTTCATAGACATAAAAGTTGAACTCTAATCTTCTAGATCCTACTGTTCTCCATTTTTCGAACTCTATTTCTCACTGCCGTTGTTTTCCAGAAAATCGCCATAATTGAACCCTAATCTTTCTTGCCGCCGTGTTTCCCAGAAACATAGAGGTTGTGGTGGTTATGGATACGAAAGTGGTGGATAGATATTTTGTGTATACAGAGGTTGATACGAAGCTGGTGGCTGTGATGGCACTGGATAACAGAGTGGAGGCTATGGTGGTTATGGATACGGAGGTGGTGGATATGGAGGTTGTGGGTACAGAGGTTGATACGGAGGTGGTGGCTGTGATGGCGGTGGATACCGGAGTGGAGGTTGTGGTAGTTATGGATACAGAGGTTGTGGATACGAAGGTTGATATGGTGGTGTTTACTGTGATGGCGGTGGATACCGGAGTAGAGTCTGTGGTAGTTATAGATATGGAGGTATTGATTTTGACTGCGATGGTGGATGATCTGGTGATGGATGTAGATACAAAGGTGGAAGACGTAAGAAGGAAGAGGTGGTGGTGGATGTGGTGGTTGTGGATGTGATGGTGGTGGTGGTGGTGGATGTGGATACGGAAGTTGAAGACGTGATGAGTAGGAGGTGGTGGTGGATGCAATGATGGTGGATGTGAATACAGAGGTGGAAGACGGGAGGAGTGGTGGATATTGTGTTTCCAAATTCAATTATTTTGTTTATTCCAAGGAAAGTATGGATACTCAATGCTTTTTGTTTGCATGAGATGCACGCTACTTCAACATTTTTGTTTGGTTAAAGAACTATTATTTGTCTTGAACTAAATGATGATAACACAAGTTAGTTTTAGTATAAACTTTAGTTTGCTTATGTTATCTGTGTATGTGATGCATGTTATTATTTGTCAAGATTTTTGTTTCAAATTCATTCTTCGTTTTCATAAAATCTTGTCCACAAAATCTCATCCAAAGTATGCTGAAACTTAACCTAAAACTCATCCGCAAGATCTTGTACACGAGACCTCATCTGGAAAAGCTCTCGCAAGATTGAAATCTTGTCCATGAGTCCTTATCCACGAGACGTCATCCACAGATTCACACATCTCTCATCCACTATTTTACCATCCATCAATATATATATATATATATATATATATATATATATATATATATTATAATTTTTACAAGAAATACATACATTAGGGATATCAAAATGTACAAGAAAAAAAGTTATATTTTTTTTATGCATAAATATATTTTTTGCATATTATAATTTACAATAGTGAATAATAAAGTATGTTGGGAAAAAACAAAATCAATAATTCCAGTCAATCTCATCGTTACAATAGTGATTAATAAAATATCTTGGGTTTTTCAAAATTTTAAACTCTGACCGTTAGATGCCACCGAAAGTGTGTCTCCACTCCCTTTCTCATAAACCACAAATTGTACTTACTCACTTTAGCATTAATTACAAACAAAAGGTATCTAGTTACTGAAGAAACAAAACCATTAATTCTACTCAATCTCATCGTTAGGAGGTATTTAGGTGATAAAAAAAAATAGCTGCCACACAAAAGTGCCTTAACGACACAATATGTCTGTTTACGTGAAAGAAATACAGAATGTGTCTGTTATTGTAACCCTCTCTCTTATTTTGGACCGGCCGGAAGTGGTGATCAATGCTCATAAATATTAATGAAATATCTCACCATCAAGGCAGACATAATAATTTGATATAATCCTCTTTAACAATGTCTCTATCACTCACTTATCAATATCATAACTTCATAAGCGCATCATCAAAAATCATTTTCAGCGCATATTAACCAACAAGCGTTTTTTTCTTTCTTTTTTATAAAGAACCAACAACCTTTTTTTCAAAACAAAATATATTTTTGCATCCAATCGAAGCTTAGAGATCTGACACCGGAAATGTCAGGCCGCCTTTGGCCAAAGCGACGCCAGGGTTGTCAAAATGTAAAACGCACAGCGAGACACATGGTGTCATGTACTACATAACACACTTAACTACTTCCTGTTCACAATCTCATCTTCACTCTTGAAGATTGAGTTTGAGTATATTGTAAGATTGTATGGAAAATGGTGCATATTCTCTGAATTTGTTTAGTTAAGAACTTAAGATAAAACCACCAAACCTCTGTCATTTTCCTGCGAAGTCAGTGCGTACTGACAAATTAGGTGACGTCTTTATGGAGAACGTGTAGTTTTTAGGTATTTAATATTAATAGTGTTTCTTTTTATGTGTTGCCTCCATTTATGCCTTCGTTTTATGACACGGGGACCAACAAAGACATCAAAAATATGACAAAGATAGAGAGATAAGAGACTGTTGCATCTGTGCAAATTGCAGTGAAACTGATGCTTAATTTTGGAATTGCTTGATTCCCAACTTAGGTTGTTTGTGTGTTGTATATATATTGTTTTGTAATTTTTCCAAAACAAAATAAAATTACAAAGGATTCTGTAAAATATTTGATCAATAACCGGTGAATATCGGTAATTTTTTTTACAAAATTAAAGTAATCGATTTAGTTAAATGATGCTTGTGACTTGTGATCTATCTATGGTTAGGTAGGATACTATCATATAGAAGTAGATGATAAAAAAAAAGTAGATGATAAAATTTAAGTCTTTCATTGCCCGTGAAGATTAATTTCTTAACTACAATAATAATCATTGAATCTTATTGTTATGTATTTTCTTTTGATTATGAAATGTTGATTCAATTCAATTACGGTTTCACTTGCCTGCAAATATCCTCTACATAGATGTGCTTAACACTTAATTAATTTAAACGAGATTTTGATCCGCGCTTTCGAAAACGCTGGTTTAATTTTCAAAATTAAATATATGATTTTTAAAGATAAAATAAATTATAAGTCTGGACATATATATTTGGAATCAAATAACTGAACCGTACCAATCTAAAATACCAAACTGGAACCAAATTTGACCCATTTTGAGATATTAGCTGGTTTCTAACTTTACTACCTGAACCAAACCGAAAAACAAAATAACCAAACCAAATGAATGGTTTCTAAGTATCCACAAAAAATATTGAAAACAATTAAGTTTTGATTTGTAGTTCTGTAATAAATGATGTTTATTTATTTAGTAAAGATATTATATGAAGTGGTTAGAAATGATTAGAAATATAATGAAAATCTATACAAAATCCCTTAAAATATGCAAGTATTAATTTCTACTACTATTTATGTTTTCAAACAATTAACTAAGAATGATATATTTGTTTTCAAACATCTCTAAAGTGTACTTCAACTTTAATAATATAGACTAGATTTTGATCCGCGCTTTCAAAGCGCGGGTTTGTTTCTTTTATCATTTTTTTTTTGTAACGAAAGTATTTCAACATAAAATATATATCAATTGTTTTAATTGTTTTTTTAAGATTTGTATTTTTTTAGGTTTATCGGTAGTTAGGATTGAAACCGGAGTTTGATTGATTGATTTGGTGTTATTATAAGCGCATATTGTTTTTTTCTTCATCACTCAAACAAAGATTTGCATATAAAAATATGATTAGTGTAAATATAATAATCATGTCAAAACCACATATTGTAAACAAATCCAAAAGAAAGAATATTATATATATATATATGTTGCTTCTTATTATGTATTTAATTTTTCCTATTGAATTGGATTTTGATGATTAAACCAATATTTTATGCATGAAATAACATACTTGAGAATTATTTTGTATTTAATTTATTATGATCCCAACCCGTTATTCAAAACGCTAGATTTCTTTGAAAAAAATTGATTTGTCTTTTCAGTTTATATAACAAATTATTGTATATATAAAAGTTTAGGATAACTTAATTTTATACATGTATTATTCCCTCTCCAATCCTTTTATTTAGAACGCAAATGTACAATACCTTTATATTGATATTTTGTTTTGTGTAGTTTATTGTTTAAAGAAATGATTTTGGATCAAAATGTACAGTATTTTTATATTGATTATTTGATGTCAAAAACCCAAAACACAAACCAATCAGAACCAAACCCGTTTGGGTACCCG
Source organism: Hirschfeldia incana (assembly GCA_026261945.1). Classification (NCBI taxonomy): domain Eukaryota; kingdom Viridiplantae; phylum Streptophyta; class Magnoliopsida; order Brassicales; family Brassicaceae; genus Hirschfeldia; species Hirschfeldia incana. The sequence continues at coordinate 76,482 of JABCMI010000181.1, read as the reverse complement.
AAAACCCATCCATAGTCATTATTATATATTGTATGTATGATCATGTAATTAATCGTATTTCCAGACTATTGTGTGATCAACGGTCAAATTCATGTATATTTTTAATGTTTTGTAGTTTACATATAGAGTAGAATATTTTTAATTAAGCATTGAAAAATTTTCCGATTAGCTCAGAGCACTCTCTTAATATTATAAATAAGAATATCTCTATCTATATTTTGAAAACAAAAAATTATTTTATGTTGATAAAATTATTAACCCGTTTGTTAGATCACAATAGAAATAATAAATGCATTTGTAAGACCCGTTTGTAATTGATACTTATTTTACATATTTAATGGAAAAACATGTATTGTAAAAATTTATACTCATTAATTATATATTTATTTTGGAGTCAGCTTTATTTTAAAATTTAAATATTGATTTTAAAAATAGTTAAAATTTATGTGAAATTATAAATTTAAATCGGATATATTTAGTAAATTTATGTCATGTTGATTTAGAAAATAAATATTTCTATAAATTTAAAATATGTTTTTTTGTTGTTGTTGATTTAGAAAAAAAGATATTTGTATAATTTTAAAATATTTTATTACGTAGTTAATTTTTCTAAAATTAAGATTTATTATTAAAAAGAAACAAAATCGTGATTTACATAAAATATAAAATGATATGGTATTAAAGAGAGTATTACTTGAGGACTCATCCGTGAGAATACTCTTTCCGGGTGTGCTGATGTAAGCGGCATTAGCCATCAACGAATCTGAAAACGATTAAAAACACAATTATGAAACCTAATAAAAACAACAACATAACACTTCAGATCGGATAAAACTAAACCAAGCTAAAACTTATGAACAAATGAATCAGTTTTTTCAACATGAGACTCAATCCGCCCACTAATCTGGATATTATGTTTACCTTCAAATTTTTTTGTCGTACTCCTTCAAAACTTCTTGTCATACTGTTGTTAAAATTTTGAAAGTAAGAAGATTCCCTTATTTAATAAAAAAACTACATATCTGAGAAAAAAAAATGAAAACATGTAAGAACTACAAAACAAAAGGTCGTGATTTACCCACAATTTTGATTTTTAAAGCATTTATTGAGAAACACCATTATTTTGTTACTTTAAACCGTACGAGTAATTCTATTAACTCGTTGAGCATAAACCTGCAAATGATCACAACTGATAAACTTAGTTTACGGGAAACCAAAACCATATAAAGACAAAAAAAATCGATACTAAAAGTTTAATGTCGACTATGGACTAATGGGATGACACGACTTTATATAATGGGAGAAGAAGTGTCGTTAAGATTATTACATAATTTTAGGCAATCAATTGTTATTGGTATTTAATTCTTAGATTAATTGTAAGATATTGCTTGATTGTTAGGCATAATATAATTAAGAGTAATCCTTTTTAAAAGAATAACCGATTGCTATATACCAGAAACGTAAAGTAAGGAATGGTTGATTTTTTGGGGATTTAACATTTAATTAGGCACTACTATTTAGATATTTCTTGATTTTACCCGATCACAATATATGTATCTAGGATTTACGTACAATCAAACATTATTAAAGCCCCGATTTACTAATAAGTAGTTGATATATTTATTAAAACTAAAGCAAGGAAATCTCTTAAATTAAATCTTCGATTAACCAAAAAGAAATAAAAAAATTAACTAAAAACTTATATAAAAATAAAGCCAGCGGCATTTCATTGTAAATACTTTAAAATTTCAGTGTGGCTTCAAAAAAGCCTATTGTGTTTAAATAGTATCGATTTGTTTTGATATCACCCCGAAAATATGTGAATTTAAACAGAATATATAGTTAATAATAAATATAATTGATACATTTATTGTATCAATTCAAGAGAATATACTCTTTTTAGAAATATCTATCGATGTCATTAGGAAAATATAGATATATGTTTATGTTTGTACCAATTCAAGAGAATATATTCAATACCAACTAATATGTTGATTTTGATTTTGAATTTTTGTTTCTATAAAAGATTTCATCAAAATCTAAATAGGTTAGTAAAGATATTTGGAAGCTCATTTGGTGTGAAAATAGATTTAAATTATTGGGCTTGCAATTCAAATTAACAGAAATATTTTAGGCCTGCAATTTTAGTTGTTACTAAATGAAAAGTCATGTTTTGTAATTAATTTAAAGATGTTAATGAAAAGCCATGTTTTGTAAATAATTTTAGGAACATTTTCTAATTCCGCTGAAATTTCAAGGACGGGTTCACAAACAGTCAGCTGCTTTAATAGTATAGATACATTTTTTATCTAATGGTTAGTTAATCTAGAGACATTAACATCATACAGTATTTACATGTGAGTTTCAAATATTATTTCATATGAAATATTACAATTTACTTTCAGTTAAAAAAAAATATTACAGTTTACAAGCCATTTTTCTATTATTTTGACATGTTTTGATTATAAGGAGAGAAGCACTTGTATATTGAAGGTGACCGTCAAAAGAAGTTAGGTTCCTTGAATTCTCCTACTAACATATAATTAATCTTCATACATGTTCATTGACTTATTAGATATATATGCATGGATAAGTTTTTATCTTATATTTTTTCATCAAGTATACCAGGTACGTTTGTACCTAAAGCCATCCATGCAGTATCTCTGAATCTTAATCATATATCTCAACCAATCATTCAAGCGCGCTGTTTATTATCTTTAATTATAGTCATATAGGGAATAAGAGTAAATATTATTTTTCTCAATTAGTATGAGGACTTTAGGAACAATGTTAAATAACTTTTCTCAAAAAAAAAAACAATGTTACATAACAGGCCGATCGTAGAAACGGAGCTGGGGTTTAAGATCCATAAACAAATGAAGTTTTAGTTCAGTTGGCAAAAGATATGAAGGTTTAGGTTCAGTCGATAGCAGCATGCACACTGTTGAAATAACACCCCACAAATTTGCTGAGACACTTTCTGACGCACTCGTCAAAGTAAGTTGGAAAGTATGGAAGTTTCTGACTACGGAAAAGTTGGATGCTAGGATCAATGTCACAGATATATGCCTCATTCCTAAGACGGAGAGACCGGCAAAAATGACAGAGCTGAGGCCTATATATTTATGTAATGTCGGTTATAAAATTATTTTAAAAGTGTTATGCCAACGGTTAAAGGTTTGTCTACCTGCTCTCATCTCGGAAACACAGTCGGTTTTCGTGGCTGGGAGACTGATTTCGGACAGTATTCTAATTGCACAAGAGATGTTCCATGGACAAAGGACAAATAAGGCTTGTATAAATAAGTTTATGGCTATAAAAATGGACATAAGCAAGGCTAATGAAAGAGTATAATCGAATTTTATTCAAGCACTACTCCAAAAAATGGGGTTTGACGATCATTGGGTCCAGTTAATGATGGAGTGCATATCTTTGGTACAATACATGGTTTTATTAAATGGACAACCGCGAGAAGAAATTATTCCCAATAGAGGTTTACGTCAAGGGGATCCTTTATCTTCATATTTATTCATTATGTGCACATAAGCACTAATAGCAAATATTAAAAAGGCTGAAAATGATAGACGATTGACGGGAATAAAGTAGCACGGACTTGCCTTCAATTTCTCATTTGTTTTTTGCGGATGATAGTCTTTTTCTGTAAAGCGCAGAAAGAAGAGTGCCGGGTTATTTTGGAAATTCTTAAGGAATATGAGAAGGTTTCAGGACAGCAGATAAATTTTCAGAAATCGTCAATCCAGTTTGGCCATACAATTGATGAGACTACCCGTCAAGAACTTAGGGACATTTTAGGAATTCAAAACCTAGGGAGAATGGGAACACATTTGGGGATCCCAGAAAATCTGGGAGGTTCCAAAGTTCAAGTATTTGGTTTTGTTCAGGAAAGATTAAATAGCTGAATAAATGGATGAACTTTTAAACTTTTTATTAAAGGAGGGAAGGAGGTAATTATAGAATCAGTGGTGACTGCTCTGTCCAATCATATTATGTCATGCTATCGGATTCCGAAAACAGTGGCGGAAAAGCTCACCAGTGCAGTAGCACAATTCTGGTGGAGTCCGAGTGGTAACACAAAAAGACTACACTGGAAATCTTGGGATAAGGTTTGTGCACAAAGAGAGGAGGGGGGCTCGGTTTTAGGGATATTACGGATTTTAACACAGCTATGCTTGAAAAGCAACTCTGGCGATTAATAGAGAAACCAGAAACTATATTTTCTCGTGTCTTTAAAAGTCGCTATTTCAGGAATGTTTCACCCTTGGAACCGATCAGATCGTACTCGTCCTCCTATGGTTGGCGCAGTATAATCTCATCTAGATCTCTGGTTAGCAAATGACTAATCAAAAGGGTGGGACAAGGATCATCCATATCAGTATGGAATGATCCTTGGCTCCCAACACACCGCCAGAGACAAGCTAATAAAAAAAAACATATTCTTTTACCAGATCTTACGGTTGACTCTCTCATCAGTGCCTCGTCGCGAATATGGAATTTCTCAGTTTTACATGAAATATTGGACCTTGTGGATGTTAAAATTATCGAAAGTATTCTTTTAAGTAGAAAAATAGAAAATATACGGTTAAGTCAGGATATCAAGTAGAACGAACATATCCAGACAAAGGAGAAGGGGCTGTAGAGTATGGACCCACGATTACGGATCTTAAAGCTAATTCCTGGAAGGTGCGTTGTCCACCTAAGATGAAGCATTTCCTATGGAAATTGTTGTCAAGATGTATAGCAGTAAATAAAAATTTAAAAGCAAGAGGTTTTTCGAGGAGATATCATTTGTGATAGATGTGGAGCACCAGAGGAATCAATCAACCATGTTTTCTTTGAATGCCCACCAGCGGTTCAGGTTTGGGCTCTATCAACGATTCTAACACCTCCGGCTCATTTTCCGGGATAATCTTTGTTTGCGAATATGGATTACTTATTCTAGAGGGTTAAGCCGACAATGGAGGATCATCATTTTGCGTGGATACTTTGGTACATATGGAAGGGGCGAAATAATAAAGTTTTTAGCAATTACGACATGGTTTCATGGGATACTCTTAAGTTGGCTATGACTGAGTCTTTACTTTGGACAGAAGCTCAACAAGCACCAGTCCAAAATCAGAATCAGGTCATACAAACGACTAATGCGGAATTACCGATTCGACAGGGACGATGGTGTTTCACGGATAGATCATGGAAACCGTAGGCTACCTTTTCAGGATTAGGATGGTATATTACCTTGGAAGGATTTGATGGATTACTAGGAGCAAGAAATACAAGGGCTAGCCAATCCCCATTACATACAGAAGTGGAAGCTCTCATATGGGCAATGGAATGCATGCAGAATTTACGGCAGTATAATGTTACATTTGCAAAGGATTGTTCTCAATTGGTGAAGATGGTTTGGGAACCAGAAGAATGACCGGCTTTCGCAAATTATTTAGAAGACATCAGGAGTCTTAAGAGAAGTTTTCACAGCTCGGAGATTATTCATATATCGAGGACGCAAAACAATAAGGCAGATAGCTTAGCACGTGGTGTGAGGCAACAAACGCCGTTTATTGTCCATATGGATACAAAGCACCCAACTTGGTTTACAGAGTCCACATGAGTCTGTAACGCTGCCGACAAAAAAAAAATATGAAAGTTTGTAGAGTAATTGAGAACATAAGAAGATAGACACAAGAAATTGATATCCTAGGGTTCACCTAAATGTGGCTACGTCCCTGGGGTCTGGCAATGAGACAATTCACTATAATATCAAGTACAAAGATATAGCCTCTCTCTCTCTCTCTCTCACAACTAAAGCTTAACAACACAAGCTAGGTCTTTTCTCGGTTATTACATTAACCTAGTTGGATTAGGGTATTCACCCCTTTCCATAAACTTATTACTAAATATTTCAAGCAACTTCCATAATTCCATGAAAGTAATATTTTCATGAACCTATCGACTTCAATAACTCCATAAAAGTGACATTTCATTTTCCTAATATGACGTCCTTGTCTTGGCTTAAGCTATGCGATCTTGTTTGATTTCCATCACCAAGTCCTGACGAAGTTCCTGAAGAATTCGCTGACGTAGTCTCTGATGTAGTCTCCGACTTAGTCGTGAATCCCAACACATACTAATATAGAAAATTAGATCAGCCACATAAGGACAAGAATTTGAGTAGCCTAAAAATAACAATCACATGCATGCAAATTGCCCTAATGATCGACCTATGTTAATGTCTCTCACGAATCATAGACTCATAATTTATCCATCTACAAAAAACTTTTTTTGATAAAGGTAATGACGTTGTGATGAGGGTCTTATGATGTTCTCCAAATTGGCTTATGTTTTGAAATTTTTGGCTTGCCTCTGAGTTATTGGTATGTGCCCTTATCGGGAACTGTGCTAGGGGCGAGTCGAACAGTCGATATGAACTTAAGATATCTCCAATCATATTCTATTTTCTACTCTAAAATGGGTTCAGTGTAAAATTGCTACAGTAGTTCCCTACTTATTATTCTATAATAGTGTAAAAAATAGCTTTACTTTATATATAGGGTAAGTTGTTTTTTTTTGTTCATCACTCTATTTTTCACTCTTAAATTGAGTATCATTGGAGTATATCACAACTCTATTTTAAAGTGAAAAATATGATAAATCATTGGAGATGGTCTTAGTAAATAACACCATCTATAATAAACTTATGATTGAATTCTGAATTTAAGTAGAATAATCTGATTGACAAAATTGAACATCGACAATAAGTTTACAAAAACGACTATCCTCTTCTTTTTTGAAACACACATTGCAAGATCTATTCAACTGTTGAAATACCAATTTCACTTCATTGAGTATATACAATTTTGTACGCATAGAGTTTTTGATGAAAATTTAATCCCTCTATCTTTTAGATTTGATATTATTCTAAAAATATCAAAGTTAATGCGTGAAACATATCAAAGGTATGAATATGACACTCCATGTAGTTGTTAGTCCCATTTTCTATAAAAAATTATGTCCTCAAATGATCGGTTGTCGTCTATGAAGAGATTCTGTGCCATACCATATAATTAATCTTCTTGCATGTATATATTTATATATTGTCACCTCTAGATATTCATATTATTTCATAAATAAGAGCTCTGTAAAAGCTATCACGAGTAAAAGATATTTCCCTCGGCAAGAAAGTCAAAATATATATTCATGACTCGGAATAGTTTATTCCAGAAAAACTACTAGGTAATTAAGAACAGATTCTCCATTGGTACAATATCTTAAAAGTAGGGTTCTATACAATTTAATATAGTAATTTACCTAATTTAATTATAAAACTAAATATAAATTTTAAAGACAAACTGAACCGATTAGAAAATTCCAAAGGTTTTCATAGTTTCTTATGAATATCTCAAAGGTTTTCAAATGAAAATTTCTCTTTATGTTCTTCTTTTTTTACTAAATTTGGTGCAGATCTTTTTTTCTCTTCATAATCAAAACACTACAATAATGAAAAAAAAAACTTTAGCCTTTAAACCTCAATTTCGTGACAATAAAAAATAACAAAATTTTAAACCCAAAAGCCTCTGAAACCGTTTTAAAAAAAAGGAAATTGGGTTGTATGACCATAAAAAGCATAATTCACTGTCTAACCAATTTCCCTAACATTTATATACACTGTATTACTTTTCTATAATAATATTGTATTGTCCCTTTCTATAACCGGTGAAACCTGAAACAAAAAAAAAATAAAAACATTAATCATTATCAGTAAAAAGTAAACCGTGACTTTATTATCTTGACATCTTCTTTTTCATTTTTTTGATAATGTCGTAGAAGTTGAATGCTCTCCCACACCGACTTGAGTCACAACATCACCTCCACCGGATCTGCTTTGATTATTTGATTTCTCCTTCATTGTTTGCAAGCTCTTGCTCTTCTCCGCTTCTCAAATTCGGAGGCCACACGACGGCGTTGCAGCGGCGACTGGTAAAAACCATACATATTCCACTTCAGCTTCGATTCTTGTTAGATCTCTCCAACCATGGTAAGTTCTCGGGTTTCTGCCTTCCATTCTCTTCATCTGATGTTATTTCTTTTTTTTCTATTTCAATAATAGTCGGAACTAGGATACTTTAATTGGTAAATCAACCGATTCGTTGCCGTTGAAATGGAATATAATAAACTATAATACATAAATTTTTTTTCGTCTAAACATAGCATGAGATCTGTTAGCATCTGCAATACATAGCTTTTTCTTTGTATGGACATAACAAGAGATCTGTTGGTCTTATTCTATTTGTAATGGAATCGAATAAACTATTTTTAAACTATTCTATTTTAAATGGAATTGAATGATCTGTTACATATAACTTACCATTTTGTAATCAACATTTGTGTTGTTTGACATATAAAAAGTTCTTTTATATATACAATAAAATAGATTACTTTGTACTGTCCATTTATCGCTTTTACATTCATTCTTCAGGTTTTCGTTGAATAGTTTGCGCAGTTACGGTGGTACTTACATTGTTAGAATTGCATTTTGTAGACAATGAATTGAATTGTGTGTCTTTGTCAGAAGAACATGCACAGACAGCTGCAAAGAATTACGCAATTGAAACACTGCAATTTGTCTAAGTCCAAATCACTTCCTGCTGCAGAGTAGACGTTGCTGTCTGGTTTCTATGTCTATTATGTTATGTTAAACACTTTCCTTCCACTTTTAGCTACTACAATCTCGAATTCCATAACAATGTTCCTATGTATTTTGTGTGTGACTCCAGCTATGTATTTCTTGTTCAATTTTGTTGTTATCTTGCCAGAATGGAAACTTATTTCATTCACCTTCCATACTATTCATTTTGCCAAACAACTATTTTGTTTGTTTATATGATGTTTCATTCACTTTGTTTGATATGACCACACGGTCCACCTGGTTATATTAGACGTACACAACCTCATATTTTGCCTTTTCAAATATGTTCATGATGCAAACATGTCCAAAACTATATTCAATATGAGAAAGGTGGTAGATTGTCTTTAGATTACAAATATGCATGACATTTCGCAAATGGAAAATTTGATATTTAGGTTTAGGTTTACATTTGGATTGGGGTTTATATTGGATTGGGGTTTAGTGATTAGAATTTAGGGTTTAATAATAATAAGGTGGGGTATGGCTTCGGGTTTAGGGTTTGCATTTGGATTAGGGTTTACATTTGGATTAGGATTTAGTGATTACTACCTCTGTTCCCGAAAATAAGATTTTCTAGAATATTCACGCTTATTAAGAAAATAATTAATACAATTTACTTTTTCTTTTATTTATTTTATACGATTTTTAATATCTATCCACCAATAAAATTTGAATAACTCTAATATTCTCAATTAATATTTCTCAAAAGCATACAAAAGTACATTAACAATATAGAAAATCTATCTTTGTAAAACATGGTTTTTTTCTAGAAAATCCTAATTTCAGGAACGGATGTAGTAGAATTTATGGTTTAGCATTTATAAGATGAGATCTTTATGCATTAACTTCTTCCATACAATTATATACATTTTATAATTTTACCAATATGTATTGTATTATTTAATTTGTTCCATTCTATTTGGGTTTAGAAATTATCTTTGGGTTTAGAGTTTAGGGTTTAGCGTTTAGGGTTTAGGGTTTAGTCAATATAACTTGTATGTGTGAGATCTTTTATGCATATTCTATTTGAAATGTAATATGAAAAATTATATGTTCAAACTATTCTATTTGAGATGGAATAGATTGACAAATTATTCTACTTGAAATGAAATTGCCTGATATGTAACAAATGTGTTACCGTTCTTCATCATTGTAATGTTTGAAATATAAAAAATGAATATAAAATACAATGGATTATTCTGTTAGAAAATAGATGATGTAAAATATGTGAATGTATTACTAAATTATCTCATTGTTACTATGAGATACAAATTCACCACGTTGTTTGCTTTATGTGAAAAAACCAGGTACCTGTTATTTAGAAAGGTATCACCGGCTGGAATGAAAACAAAAAATCAGTGAGTACATTATATCAAAATCATGTCAATTCTCTTGATTTCTCCGCTATTACGCCAATTAACCATTTAAAAAACTGCTAACGTTTTTTCTTTGATCCTCTCGTAAGCCAT
>JABCMI010000181.1:0-65812 GCA_026261945.1 Hirschfeldia incana | reverse complement strand
TTGAGAGGGTGGCTTGTTACATAGGGTCACTTTAAGTTTTTAAATAGTCATCTGGGTCGCTGAAAGTTTTTATTGGCAAAATGGGTCACCTAGGAGAGAGACAAAAAATTAATGGCCATTATAGCCTTTTGACCTATAAACTCTAAACTCTTTGACCCACATAACTTACATTGGTGACTTACAAAAAATAATCCAAAAACTTATCGATGCAGACTTTGGAGCTTGGCCACACGTGTGAGAAAATAAACTCTTAGCCGTCCTTAGCTCTCGTCGTCATTCCTCAGATCGAAAACTCAGCAACAACAATGGCCAGTCTTAAGGATTCGATGCTGAAGACGACGATGTTTCGGACGATTCCTCTGATCTCCACCACTCTATCCCTCCGCCTATTATCACCCAGTCACTTCCCGATCCACAACCATCTCCCGACGACTCTGCCTCCGATCTCACCCCTGAATCAAACCCCGAGCCTCACTCGGATCCTTCCTCCACTCCGTTTGATTTCTGGGATGAAGATGATACATTAATTCGTTAGTGAAACACCATTTTTCTTAATTAAGCAACTTCAAAGTCCATAAACTGAAACTGCTTAAGAGCTCAAAGTCTCCTCCTTTTTGTCTTAAAAGACTTTGAATGGTTGCTGACTCAAGTCTGAAACTCCCCGACAAAACTCGGTTTCTCTTCTCTTCTCCTTCCTAGTCTGTTCTGTTTCTCCTCTTCCCCGTAAATAAAGTTTCCAGATTTGACCCGAAACAAAGATTCCGTTCGATGCAAATCGTGTTCCCTGAGACGGGTCTCTCTTATTACATCTCCTAGATTCGAAAGGTGTGTCCTTTATTTTTTCCTCTGTTTTATTCCGTTAACTTTGAATCTCTGTTTCATTGGATCTGACGCTGAGTCTGGTAGATGCTGACGAAATTCATGTTCATGTCTCTAACGATATTGACATCTTGCGACAAAGGAGATTGTGGTGTTAACGGTAGATGCTCTGTCTTTAAAACATGGGAACGGGGAAGATCTAAGACACAGTCAGGCTCGGTTTGGTCATAGAGATGACGCTTGTTGGAGACATAATGTACAAGGGAAGCAAAGAACACTCCAGAACTGAAGAAAGCAAAGCGAGGAACACCGAGATCGTTGGTCCACCCGAGGAAGAAGTCAGAGATGAGAGCAACGGGAGGATTTGGATGACAACTTATCCATTTAATGATAGGCTCTCGAAGCTGACGAAGAGAAACCATGATATGAGGAGTATCGCCACGGTCTTTGACATTCTCAACGCCGGAAGGACTTTGAGGGAGAGGTAGAGTGACGGCGGAGACTGCTGATGGATGAGCGGAGAGAAAAGAGAAGAGGTGAGGAAGGTCCTTAGGTTCAGGTGAGGAAGGTTCTTAGGTGTGATATGAGGAGAATGGCATTAATAATTCAGTAATAGAGTCTGGTTAACCATACCATGTATAACATAAGTTGGATGGAAGGTTTAGTATACCACTATTACACGCATAATGGCATTAATAATTCAGTAATGGAGTCTGGTCCATTGCTCTATCTTTGTTTGTATCTGTCTCTATGGCAAAATAGGGAAAGCAATCACCTTCAATATGAAGCTTACTTTAATTTCTTAACACATATTTTAGGTTTGCTTGATGCTGTACTCTATGTATCGTTTATAAATTATAACATATCTTTGCTGCACTAACCAAACTCGGGTGTGCAATGAAATTTTGTAGGTTCTAAAATCACAAAACTCCAACCCTAGAAAATATATTCAAAACCATAAACCAAGCACTGAACGTTATCCCTTAACCTAAATCCCCTACCATGGACGATATACCGAAAACCGTAAAACCAGACACTAAACCTAAACCATTATCCTTTAAAAAATTCGAAACCCTTAACTATAAACAATATATTCAAGAACCTAAACTTAAAACTAAAGAAATTTAAAGTAACCCCTAAACCCTAAACTTAAAACCATAAACCATAAACTTAAAAACATATACCCTAAATCAAAAAGATAATATGAGTAAGAACAAAAAAACAATAGCTACGACCCTTTAAAATTATACCAAATCTGAACCAAGAACTTTTTTAAACGTATCAAGAAAATTTTGTTAATATCCTCTTATAGATACTATTGATAAAATAACTGAGATAAAATAATAGAGTAACAATCGATAAAAATATGACTTATATATATATATATATATATATATATATATATATATATAAATGCATCCTAAAAAGATTAAAATGGACACATATATACAATAAATATATTTAAATGCATCCTAAAAATATTAAAATGAACACATATATACAATAAATATATTTAAATGCATCCTAACAAGATTAAAATGAACACATGTATACAATAAAGATACTTAAATGCATCCTAAAAGATTAAAATGATCACATATATACAATAAATATATTTAAATGCATCCTAAAATATTAAAATGAACACAAATATACATAAAGATATTTAAATGCATCCTAAAAATATTATAATGGAAAATATGCAATATTGAAACTAAATCAAACACTAAAAACTATACCCTAAACCCTTAACCCTAAACCATATATTCAAAATCCTAAACTCAAAACCTAAAGTAATTCAAAGTAAGCCCTAAACCCTAAGCCCTAAGCCCTAAACCCTAAGCCCTAAGCCCCTAAACCTTAAAACCATAAACTCAAAACCCTATACCCTAAGTCAAAAGTAACAAAAGCGATAAGACAAAAACAAAACAATAATAGCTATGAAAATTTACATAATGCATAGAACTATTATCGAATCATAGGCTGGTCTTAATATATTATGTTTACAATCAGTATACACCTAGTGATACGATAATTTTTAGGGTTAGTATTAATTTTTTGGATGCCTCGTAAACCCGAAATCCTAAATCTAAACCCTAAACACTATAATTCAAATCTTAAGTCCTAAACATAAACCCTGAAATTCTATAATCCCTAAACTTTAACTCTAGAAAATATATTTAAAACCATAAACCAAGCACTAAACCTTATCCCTTAACTTAAACCCTTAACCCACAATATACTCAAAACCGTAAAACCATACACCAGATACATTTTTATATATTTAGTTTACATAGCTTATATAAACTTAAGCTATATAAACTGTATACTTATGTAAGTTTATATAGCTTATATTCACATTCTGTATACTTCTGTAAAATAATGGGGATTGTAGAATACACCACAACATGTACAATGTAACATACACAAATAAATGCACACTGAGAAGTGTACACGGAAACAAGATTGTGTACACGAGAAGTGAATATATGAGTGTGTACACCGGAAGTGAAAACATGAGTGTGTACAACGGAGTGTGTACACCGGGGTGTGTACACCCAAGCATATACTCCAGTGTACACCATAGTGTGCATTGGGGTGTACATCGTTGTGTGCAGCTGGTTTTGTTTTGCGAATTCCATATTGTGATTAGGTTTTGTTATAATTTGTTTCAAATTGGACAAACAAAGACTCAACAACTAAGATGTACACTCGGCCAAAGACAATGATAGATGTACATTGGGATGTGCACACTGTTGGACCCGAATATGACCCTCAGGTGAGGTACCGGTAAACGTGAGCTATCAAGTGGGCCGCAGTAAGCCCATCACAATAATGAGAGCTGGAAGCTGAACCAAAGGCCGAACCTAGAAGTCATCGTAATATAGGTCACGATATAATGGGACCTGATACTTCGAGAGACTCGGTCAAGAGGAACCTGGAGCAAGTACGTAACTGAAGCCGTATATCTCGGAGGTCAGTTGAGGAGCTACAAGCGAGACCTAGACTATATAAAGACATGGAAGATTGAAGAGAAAGGGGTCTTTTTCTTCAGATATCAACTTTTGTACTATAAACACATTACGTATTCTCTTTGTAATCATCTCAAGATACATTTCTTTGTATTCATCATCTTTCAACTCATCAATAAAATCAAATTCATTCTTCAAGTTTATTTACGGGATTCAGCCCACGATATTCATTCATCATCTCTCTTGACCTAACCTTAATCTAGGAAGTGAAACCTTGTCTCTCACAATTGGCGCCGTCTGTGGGGACCGAATAATCGAATCCCCTTCTCCAAAGCTTAAGGATGAATCCACTCGATGGAACGAACCCATCTAACCCTGATCAATCGAACCAGAGCAATAGCTCACTGAATCGCACTGCTCCGGGGGCAAATAACCCGAGAGCCTCCGGAGGGACCAACTCTGGATCCTCAGCCCTCAATAACCCATTGCATCAATCCGCTCCGAACCAAACGGAAGCTCAACTTTCTGAGATCCGTCGGATGATGCTCCAGTTAGTGGACAAAGCTTAAGAAACCGAGCGAACGGTGCAACAGCTAGCCGAACGGCAGCAACAGTTCGAAGAGATAACCAGATCTCAATCCGCAACAAACCAACCGTCCGTCCACCAGGGAAGAGGAGTCACATTCCATGAACGGTTAGCTGACCCTTCCTTCCCTCGAGAGCGCCTGAACTTCTCCCCCGATAGCCCTGGTGCAGAAGGGCAAGAACCTGCTTTCCAAATGCCTCGCGCTAGGACAGCTCCTGCGTTTACCCCACCTATCACCAGCACCATGGGGAGCAATGTAGCAACAACTAGCTCCATGCCTGATCGAAACACCGGTGGGAGCACCCGTTTGCCTCCGCCGCCACCTCCTTCCGGGTCTGGAGCAGGAACCAACATACCGTCCGGGGGCAGAACGTCAGCTTCGGTGTTTCAAGCTAGGGTTTCAACCCCAAATACGGACGAATATCAACGGACGGATGCTGATCCTGCAGCCCTCCGCACTAATCTCGCTCGGAACCTAAGGACCAATGAGCGACCTGTTTCGCCAGCTAACTGGGAAAACGACCGAGCTAGATTCCGCCAGGAACCTGTTCGCCGAGTGTCTGATAATGACCCAAATGTCCTTCCCTTCGAGGGACCTGACGCAATTCGCAGATACATGGAGCGAACCCACGCTGCTCTCCAGAAATTGGGAGCTCAAGTTCACAAAGCGACGAGCTCAGCTCCTGAAATCGAGAGCTTAATTGAGGAGACTCGTGGAACTCCGTTCACCGATATAATTGCCAACTCTTACATAAGAGACACTCGAAAAATTAAGATTCCTGAATACGATGGGAACGCAGACCCAAAGGCTTATTTAAGAGCCTTCCGATTAGCCATATTTAAAGCTCACTTCACAAAGGAAGAATGTGATGCAGGATATTGCAGAACATTTGCTGAAAACCTGATCGAAACAGCTCTCGAATGGTTCTCCGGCCTTGAGCCGAACTCTATAGACAGCTTCGATCAGTTGGCTAACGCCTTTATGAAACAATATTCAACCCACATCCTGAAACAAGCGTCTGAGGCTGACCTCTGGAAGACCAGACAAGGATTGGGAGACTCACTGCGAGTCTACATCGAGAAATTTAGGGCAGTAAAAACTAAACTCTCAAACCCCAACGATCAGGTAGCCATTGAGGCCCTTAGGAGAGGTCTCTGGTATAAATCAGGCTTCTTCTCGGAGTTAACGCTAAATCCTCCCCCAACTATCGATGACGCCCTTCATAAGGCCTCTAGATACATTACCTTGGAAGAGGAAACAACAGCATTAGATAAGCTCCACAGAAAACCCCAGAATCACCCGAAAGGCGAAGCCTCCGACGGGAAGGGACCTCACAAAAGAGGGAACTCCCGAAACAATCAGACTCAGGGAGAGCATTCTTATGTAATCGAGGACGACAAAGATGAAAAACCTGTTGCCGCGACAGCTAAAGCCCCCTGGTCTAAAGGCTACGATGAGAGTAAACACTGCTCTTACCACGATCGAAAGGGACACTCAACCGAAGAATGTTGGGACCTCCAACGACAACTGGCTGCTAAATTCGCAGCCAGAGAAATAAAAGACGTGGACCTCAAAAAGCCACAACCTTACCAAAAAAGAGGTCCCCGGGATAACTCCCCAAAACGCGAGAGGTCACCTGAAAAAGAAACAGATTCGCCACCTCCAGCTCCCAGAAGAGAGTCGATATGATCCTTGGAAAATTCCCCCAAGGAAAAAGCCTTCAAATTGAAGCCCTCTTGAGTAAAACACCTCCCCAGTCGAGCCCTGGCTCAAGGGTCGATTACATCCTCAGAGGGTCCGACGTATGTCAAGACTCCGTTAACTCTATTAAAAGTCACGTACGGAAAGCTGTGTCTAACACTTAGTCCAAACCGACCAAACCCGATTCTAACACTAAAATCTCTTTCTGGAAGAGTGAGACATCAGACCTCGACAGACCTCACAACGATGCCCTTGTCATAACATTAAATATAGCAGGGTACGAGGTACCTAAACTCATGATCGACACCGGAAGCTCCGTCGATCTCATTTTCTACAACGCATTAAAGGGAATGGAAATAGACGACTACGAAATCATCGACCAGAAAACCAACCTCGTAGGTTTCTTAGGAGAAACAGCTACCTCATTGGGAACAATTAAGCTCCCAATTATAGCCGGCGGAGTCATGAAAATGACCAACTTCATAGTTGTCGACAAACAATCCCCTTTCCACGCAATCCTCGGAAGACCTTGGATTCATAAGATGAAAGCAGTAGCTTCAACTTATCACCAATGCGTGAAATTTCCAACAACCGACAGAATAGCTACCATACACGGTAGCCAAAAGATTTCAAGGATCTGTTACCTGGGTGGATTCGAGATCATAAAAGAATCCCCCCAATAGCAATTACAGATCCAGGAGAGTCGCGAAATGCAACAAAATATCCGAGGTCCTCCTAAGAACCTCACCGAAAAAGTTAGCATCGACGACTCAAATCCTGAAAAACAGGTAAGCATCGGATCCGAGCTACCTCTCGAAACCAAAAAGGAGCTCATCGAATTCCTGAAACAGAATGTCAAAACCTTTGCATGGACCACCAGCGATAGGAAAGGCATAGACGCCAATGTCACCGCTCATAAGCTCAATGTAGACCCCACTTTCAAACCGATCAAACAAAAGCGTCGTAAGCTAGGTCTCGAAAAATCCCAAGCTGTCAACGACGAGGTCGATCGACTAACGAAAGCCGGGTCAATCCGAGAAGTTCAATATCCTGATTGGTTAGCTAACCCAGTGGTAGTAAAAAAGAAGAATGGGAAATGGAGAATCTGCGTAGACTTCACTGACTTAAACAAGGCCTGTCTTAAGGACAGCTTCCCGTTACCTCACATCGATTGTTGTGGGAACCGAAATTCGCACTGTCGATTTTGATTACGTAAAAAACGGAGGAAAGCCAAGTTAAACCGACTTTCCTTGAAGGTCCGGATTCTCTGCGACAGCCAACGACAAGTGACCGAACAAGTGCGGAAAAAAGACGAAAATCGTACAAAAAAGGTTTTGTTTAGAGTTGGGACTGGACCTTGAAAAAGGCTGCCTACGTATCCCTTTCGAGGATCAAGTCGGACGTAGTTCAGTTAGAAAGATTTGAACAAGAGATCGAACTGCCTGGCGGAGTTCGTCTAGTACGAGCGTTTGTCATAGAAACGAGCGTGTCGAGAATAACGCCTAGGGTTTCTATGTGCGGAACTCTGAGTAAAAGGATTGTTAGTTTCTTCCGAAGGAACAGAAGTCTGCCGACAAGATGAAGGTAGAACGAGAGGCGGCCGGACGTTCTAGGTCCTGCCTTGCTAGTCTACCGCCTCAATTCTAAGTTCTTAAGCTAACAGGAGCTCTCTAGGTCTCCAATCTCGGATTTGCTCTCTAAGTCTCTCAATGATTTTCGCTCTGCCTTTCCTTCTCTCCCAAAGCTCCTTTATATACTCCTTCTTATGACGGTCTATTCTCTTTTTGGGCGGCGAAGTGGGCTTTTTCCATTTTCGTCGGCCTTCATGTTTATCAGGAAACTTGACATTTATCTTCGGGAAACTTGACATTAATCCTTCTGGAAATTTAGCATTTATCTTGTTATGTAAAGATAAACGTAAATCGTCGTATCTATCTCAGATAATCGTAAACGGACTGTCCGATCGCGTTTGGTCCCTTTCGGGCCGTCTCTAGGACTTCCGTTGTTCTCTACGATTTCTTCGGAAGATCTTCATTCCTTCGTAGAGTTGAGATGAGTGGTGTCTCAAGATAACCATCACTGTTTCGTACGAAGAATTTAAGATCTTCCTTCCCGTTGATATCTTACGAGTTTCCGAAGTGTTTCCGACGATCTTAGTTTGGAGTAAGAACGGGATTTTTGTACGCGGAATCTCAATGATTCATTCCGCGAGGACTCAGGAAAGACTCAAAGTACAAACTTCTGACGGTCGGGGCCTGGAACTTGTGCACGGAAGATTGTCGCTCGAGGACCCGAGCCAGCACGGGCGCTAGGCGCCCGGCGCCGAGAGGCAGCGCTAGGCGCCCGGCGCCTATAGGCAGCGCTAGGCGCCCGGCGCATAGAGGCAGCGCTAGGCGCCCGGCGCCTAGAGGCAGCGCTAGGCGCCCGGCGCCTAGAGGCAGCACGGGCGCTAGGCGCCCGGCGCCTAGAGGCAGCGCTAGGCGCCCGGCGCCTAGATGCAGCGCTAGGCGCCCGGCGCCTAGAGGCAGCGCTAGGCGCCCGGCGCCTAGATGCAGCGCTTGGCGCCCGGCGCCTAGAGGCAGCGCTAGGCGCCCGGCGCCTAGATGCAGCGCTAGGCGCCCGGCGCCTAGAGGCAGCGCTAGGCGCCTGGCGCCTAGATGCAGCACGGGCGCTAGGCGCCCGGCGCCTAGAGGCAGCGCTAGGCGCCCGGCGCCCGGCGCCTAGAGGCAGCACGGGCGCTAGGCGAGGGCTTCGATTTGATATCTTACTCGTTTTCTGGGTCCTCACGGTTTGAGAGAACGGGCTCTTTGAAGTTTCAAGGCGGATTCTTTGTCGTTCGGCCTGTCCAAACTTAAATTACTTCCCGTTTCTTCCGTATACTTTCGTATGGTCGTGTCATCTTAGCTACGGACCTAATGTCTCTCGGTTCTTCTTGATTGTATCATCGAAGTTTTACGACTAAATCTTATTTGGTTTTCTCGTAAAGTTTATCGTGTAAATCAAGAACGATCAACTTTAACATAGGTTCTTTAAGCTATACGACTTGTCTTGCTATGGAAAGTCCGCGCATGATAAATAGTTTTAGCCGTTGATTTCGAGAGAACCGTTTTTGACCCCAACAGTTAGCCCCCCAGCCTGTAAGACGCGGAGACGATCTTGCGGGCGGAAGATTATGAGTTGAAAGTCGAAATTTGTGGCTAAGAATATTTTATTTTGGACATCCACATCACCTTTGATTGGCGATCTTGAACGTGACGTCGGAAAGACCGTGAGTTCGTTGCTCAATGTGAAGAAAGAGAAGAACATCTGTCCTCGAAAGTCCGTCGTCTTCAAGAGAAGATTCAGAGTCTTGAGGAGACGGGGACTCGCAAGTTTGACGGAGAGGACTTCGACTCGATTCTCACTGGTCTGAAACCCGTGTGCACCCTTGTCCCGGATTCGGAGGACCAGGACTACGTAGTCAAGGATCGTGAAGCCGGCGCATATGAAACATGCAGCGGTGGTGCGACCAATGGAGGCGACGGTGAGACCGTTCCTACTTTGGGTGAGTTTTGAGGATGAAGGTGATGCTCCGGGGAGCGTCTAGGTTTATCAATCCTTTCAGAGATTTTTATTTTGATTGTGTTTCGGCCGTTAAGAGGCCATGATGTACATTTGTGGGACTGGCCGTTGGTGTCTTCGAATCCCGGCCTTTTTCAGGGCATCTGTTGAACTCTGCGGCTCAATCTTTATAAAATATTAATGTTGTATTTTCAGAATTTCTGTCTATCGAAGTTAGAGGGACAGGGTGTGAGTTGTCGTCTCATTCCTGCCTCCCTGATGATCACCGTATCCGTCGTTTGTACAAAGCGAGATTTTCCTGCGGTTTACAATTTACGCGAAAATTCGTGGAAACGTACAGACTTGAGTGAAGAGACAAGTTTTGGGATCTCGCGTCGTTGACGCTTTGCCTATGAGATGTTAAGATACCAGCAAGGCTGGGTTTAGGGCAAGACCTAGGTTTACTCTCAGACTGATGCTGTGCGATGACAAATCGGCTTTCGTTTTGCCTGTTTGTGATTTTAACCTGATTCGTACCATTTTAGAATCCGCGAAGCGGTATCGGCTTATATGATTTGTATGGGCACGAATCGAGCTACTTCCTTTAGAAAGTGCTGAACCAAATTTGGATTTTTTTGTATAGCGCGCTATGGGATCCTTGTCGGATGTAAAAGAGCCTACCCTTAGGTGGCTTGTCTGTTTAGGACGTTAGAGTTCGTTTTTTGTGATCAGCAACAACGATATGATGCCGTTTAGAAGGCGTATGAAGGTTTTAATCGAAAAACGAATGTTCAGGCACGAAGCGACGTCTCGCAGTGCTTTGAAGTTTGTTTTTCTTATGCCATAAAGGAATATGGGCTTTTAGAAATCGCGGAATGTTTCCGGGCGATAGTTTATGATTTATTTGGTGGATACTGGATCCATTGTTGAGGCCGTTTAGCGATTGGCGAGTTTGTTTGCGAAGAGTTTTGAAAATTTGGTTTCTGTGTTTGTAAAGAGTTTCGAAAAAAACGTGGGATTATACAAGCATACACATTTCAAATGTGTACGAGTTAAATTTCCTTTGTGCCGCATTTCAAATGTTCGCGGGCTTGGAGATGTTTTGCGAATGTCCGTAGTCAGAAACTGTTGTTTCAGTTTGGACGTGCAAGTTATAAAATTTTGATCGAGGAATTAGGACCAGGGGTCGCATATATTTGATCCAGGGAGAAGCGTCTACCTTTGCTTTGTTTTGCGAAGTGTTGGCCTTCCGGGATTTTAAGGACGACTCGTATAACTCTTGGAGCTTTGTCACGAGTGTTTCTTTTCATGCTTTGTTTACGGGGCGTATAGAACTTAATCAGTCGATGTTAAGTTCAAATTTTTCCGTTAACCGTATGGCTGTTAGGACTGATTTTATTACGAGAAATTCATCGCATGATTTCCGCTTTGGGCAATGCGACAGAGTTGCTCACGTAAATGGTCACTTGGAGTTTTATGACAAATCGTGGATTATAGTTTGGCCCTTAAGTGATTGGAGCGGCGATCGTTCAGCTGTTTTGTCTTGGCGTGAAGGCTGTGTTCAGCCGTTTAACCAAGGAGTTGGTAAACGATCAGACTGCGATCCTTTCACATTAAGGTCATATTGGTTCACGATTGTCCTTAATGGTGATGCCGAATTCAGGTTCGGGCTTTATGGAAAGGCGTAGTCGGCCGAAGGCCGAATAGAGTTCGTCGAGATAGACATGCCAATCATAGCAGAGTTTTCCGAGTTATGGATGATGGTTTTTTGAAACGATTTTCCACTTTAGGATTCAGTTATACGATAGATGCTTCGTATAAAGTTTCCTTTGGTCGCATGAAAATTGTTTCATTTTATCCGAGGAAATAAAGTTTAAGGAATCGACGAAGAACACGTTCGGATTCAGTTTTGGGTTATTTCCCGCTTAGACGTACTTTTCCGTATTGCGATGTTGTTTTGCATGAGACCGATCTTGGTTTTCCTTATGCTGTTTTTGTGTAACATGTTCTTGTTATACGAAAGTAATGGATGACCGGTTTCATGAAGATAGAAAATCGCAGATAGTCAAAGTATCCTTGTTTCCGTGGTTTACACGGGAAACGTTTCCGCTTTGATTTCGTCTTTTGGCGAAAGTATCTTCGAGTTACTCATGGAGTTTTACCGAAGGTTATTTCATTAACTTTTTAGCTCGCCGTCGTGCTATTAGTCTGACGTTGTACGAGTTTCTTGTTGCGAGATTGCAATAAGAGACGGTGTAGAGTTTTCAAGACTATGTTTGTAACGGTTTGACCATGCCGTTATGCCGCTAGCGTTTCGGACGAATCTTAGAGTATCGTTTGCCTTTTGAAAGGAATTTTTTCTTTATGAAGTAGAATGAGTATGCCAAAGATGCGTGACGATCGTTTCTCGGTTTTTCGAGAGATTAGATCGGTTTGCGTGTTCTGCCTAGACAGCCAAGGAACAATAGAACGAAACTGGAAGAAAATGCCTAAGACTTAGCTTGCTAGACTATCCACCTAGGTTCTAAGTTCCCTAAATTTTACAGCATTTTACAAGACGTTCTCATTCCTATCCTACGAAAAGATTAAAACCTTGATAAAACTTTCAAAGTCGGTCGTACCTTAGTCTCGATGATTACTCGAGATTGCGTCATGTCCGTTCCTCTTTGTCTTTTAACGTTTCATTGTTAAAGGTCTTCGAAAAGTCTGACACTGAATCGAGAATCGATTTTTGATGAAACCCGAAGGAACAGTGCAGAATCGTTGCAGAATTGTTGAAGCAAAGGGAGGAGAAGTAGGCGAAACTCGAAGAAGGCTAAGGTGGGTAGACAAGTGAAAACGATTGGCAAGACGTCACTTGAGTGAGGCTTCTTGTTTCGTCAAGCTATGAGCGAACTGGTCAGGTCAAGAAGCTTACGATCTTGTTATACTTCACGAATGATGTTTCGTAAAATATTGCCGAGCTTTTATTTAACGAGAGTTATTCAACAAAATGTTGTCGAGTTAATTTTAAGGAAATTGTTTCGTAAAATTAGTTTGGATAGTCGTTGGGTCAATCTTTACGAGGATTGGCCGTGCTTGACGAATGTTTTGTTGCCCGGCGACCAGCGCAGCATGGGTACGTTAGCCGCCCGGCGCTTAGAGGCAGCACGGGCGTGCTAGCCGCCCGGCGCCTAGGGACAGCACGGGCGTGCTAGCCGCCCGGCGCCTAGGGACAGCACGGGCGTGCTAGCCGCTCGGCGCCTAGGGACAGCACGGGCGTGCTAGCCGCCCGGCGCCTAGGGACAGCACGGGCGTGTTAGCCGCCCGGGACTGTGCTTCCTCGCGGGACCCGCCTGTTTTTCTCGGTTTTTTAGAGGTTTCTCGATCGACACTTAGTCTCTCGAGGTTTCTTTAATTGTTT
This sequence comes from Hirschfeldia incana, assembly GCA_026261945.1. NCBI lineage: Eukaryota > Viridiplantae > Streptophyta > Magnoliopsida > Brassicales > Brassicaceae > Hirschfeldia > Hirschfeldia incana. Next base: position 52,790 of record JABCMI010000181.1, on the reverse strand, counting down.
TTCCGAGACTTTCGGACATTGATTTCATCATGATCCCAACAAGGAATTGTTTCTTAGAACGTTGTTGACCTTTTATTTTACGAGAGTTATTTCACAAAATGTTGTCGAGGTAATTTTACGGAAACTGTTTTGTAAAATGTTGTCGAGTTTAATCGTGCAAAAGCTGTCTCGTGAAATATTTCGAGAATTTATTTTACGAAAGGTGTTCCATAAAATGTTATCGAATTTTAGCATTAGAAACACTGATTGGTAACCCGATCAGTCGTGCTTTCTGTTTCATCAGTAATCTGGGGTTTCTCCGCGATTTCCAGGAGAACAAGTCTTTATTTTTCCTGGAAATTCTGAAAAAACATTTCCAGTCGAAACTCTGCTCGGTAATCAGACCGTCATAGCAGCCTTGGGCTCGATCCTACTCTAAAGTCGTATGTGGGTCGTTTAGCCGTGATTCGGGCCCCTTTTTGGCCGTCTTGGGACTTAGACGTTTTTACGATTTTTCTTTAGAAAAAGCCGTTGATGTGACGCTGGTTTTTCCGAAAGGATTACAATTCCCCGTATAGTTAAGGCAACTGGTGTTCAAGCTAACCATAGCTGTTTTATACGGCAGGCAGGAATCCGTCACTACCAAGTCTTTTTCTGAATTTTCCCGAAGTCTTTCTTCGATAATCCCAAATGAGGGGGGTTGTGTCCATGGACCCAAGGACCGTGTTGCAGGAACTTGGACGGGGGTGCATGGTTGATAGGACCCGAACCTGATCGGGATGGTCCGCTCTCGAGACGTTTGTCCGTAAGATGATAATCTTAGATAACCGTTTGCATAAGCGTTGGTCGTAGGAGCAGTCACTGCTGCAGTTGTTTTACCAGCGTCAATGTGAGCTGCGAGTTTGTCTTTCATATTTCCAGACATTGCTTTGATCAAGCGTTTTGCGGCCGTAAGAGTAAGAGTAATCCGTCCCCCCCTCCTTCTAGCGTCAAACTGTGGTAACCGAAATTCGCACTGTCGATTTTGATTAAGGAAAAAACAGAGGAAAGCCAAGTTAACCCGACTTTCCTTGAAGGTCCGGATTCTCTGCGACAGCCAACGACAAGTGACCGAACAAGTGCGGAAAAAGACGAAAATCGTACAAAAATGGTTTTGTTTAGAGTTGGGACTGGACCTTGAAAAAGGCTGCCTACGTACCCCTTTCGAGGATCAAGTCAGACGTAGTTCAGTTAGAAAGATTTGAACAAGAGATCGAACTGCCTGGCGGAGTTCGTCTAGTACGAGCGTTTGTCATAGAAACGAGCGTGTCGAGAATAACGCCTAGGGTTTCTATGTGCGGAACTCTGAGTAAAAGGATTGTTAGTTTCTTCCAAAGGAACAGAAGTCTGCAGACAAGATGAAGGTAGAACGAGAGGCGGCCGGACGTTCTAGGTCCTGCCTTGCTAGTCTACCGCCTCAATTCTAAGTTCTTAAGCTAACAGGAGCTCTCTAGGTCTCCAATCTCGGATTTGCTCTCTAAGTCTCTCAATGATTTTCGCTCTGCCTTTCCTTCTCTCCCAAAGCTCCTTTATATACTCCTTCTTATGACGGTCTATTCTCCTTTTGGGCCGCGAAGTGGGCTTTTTCCATTTTCGTCGGCCTTCATGTTTATCGGGAAACTTGACATTTATTTTCGGGAAACTTGACATTTATCCTTCTGGTAATTTAGCATTTATCTTGTTATGTAAAGATAAACGTAAATCGTCGTATCTATCTCAGATAATCGTAAACGGACTGTCTGACCGCGTTTGGTCCCTTTCGGGCCGTCTCTAGGACTTCCGTTGTTCTCTACGATTTCTTCGAAAGATCTTCATTCCTTCGTAGAGTTGAGATGAGTGGTGTCTCAAGATAACCATCACTGTTTCGTACGAAGAATTTAAGATCTTCCTTCCCGTTGATATCTTACGAGTTTCCGAAGTGTTTCCGACGATCTTAGTTTGGAGTAAGAACGGGAGTTTTGTACGCGGAATCTCAATGATTCATTCCGCGAGGACTCGGGAAACACTCAAAGTACAAACTTCTGACGGTCGGGGCCTGGAACTTGTGCACGGAAGATTGTCGCTCGAGGACCCGAGCCAGCACGGGCGCTAGGCGCCCGGCGCCTAGAGGAAGCGCTAGGCGCCCAGCGCCTAGAGGCAGCACGGGCGCTAGGCGCCTGGCGCCTAGAGGCAGCGCTAGGCGCCCGGCGCCTAGATGCAGCGCTAGGCGCCCGGCGCCTAGAGGCAGCGCTAGGCGCCCGGCGCCTAGAGGCAGCACGGGCGCTAGGCGCCCGGCGCCTAGAGGCAGCACGGGCGCTAGGCGCCTGGCGCCTAGAGGCAGCACGTGCGTCTTGGCGAGGGCTTCGATTTGATATCTTACTCGTTTTCTGGGTCCTCACGGTTTGAGACAATGGGCTCTTTGAAGTTTCAAGGCGGATTCTTTGTCATTCGGCCTGTCCAAACTTAGATTACTTCCCGTTTCTTCCGTATACTTTCGTATGGTCGTGTCATCTTAGCTACGGACCTAATGTCTCTCAGTTCTTCTTGATTGTATCATCGAAGTTTTACGACTAAATCTTATTTGGTTTTCTCGTAAAGTTTATCCTGTAAATCAAGAACGATCGACTTTAACATAAGTTCTTTAAGCTATACAACTTGTCTTGCTTTCGACGCTTGTTTTATGGAAAGTCCGCGCATGATAAATAGTTTTAGCCGTTGATTTCGAGAGAACCGTTTTTGACCCCAACAATCGTTTGGTCGAAGCAACGGCTGGTCACCAGCTCCTGTCCTTTATGGATGCTTTTTCAGGATATAACCAGATTATGATGGATCCTGAGGATCAAGAAAAAACTGCCTTCATAACTGAACGAGGAACCTATTGTTACAAGGTCATGCCATTTTGTTTGAAAAATGCGGGAGCTACCTATCAAAGGTTAGTAAACAAAATGTTCGCTGGACAACTCGGAAAAACCATGGAAGTCTACATCGACGACATGTTAGTCAAATCTTCAATGGGAGAGGACCACATCTCCCACCTAAGGGAATGCTTCGACATCCTCAACAAATACAACATGAAGCTAAACCCAGCTAAATGTACCTTCGGAGTACCCTCCGGCGAATTCCTAGGTTACCTCGTAACCGAAAGAGGCATGGAAGCCAACCCGAAACAAATAGCGACATTCCTAGAAATGCCGTCACCTAAAACGACCAGAGAGGTACAAAGATTGACCGGACGGATCGCAGCACTAAATCGATTCATATCCAGGTCCACCGATAAGTGTCTTCCATTCTATAAGCTCCTGAAAAATAATAAGAAGTTCCTGTGGGATGAAAAGTGCGAAGAAGCCTTCAAACAGCTGAAAGCTTACCTCTCGGAACCTCCGATACTATCCAAACCTGTAGTAGGTGAACCACTGTATCTGTACCTCGCTGTATCGGCAGCTGCAGTCAGTGGGGTGCTAGTACGAGAAGAACAAAACGAACAGAGACCTGTCTATTATACTAGTAAAAGCCTAATAGACGCTGAGACGAGGTACCCTACCATGGAAAAACTAGCCCTAGCAGTCGTGACAGCTGCCAGGAAGCTGCGACCATATTTCCAATCACACTCAATCATCGTAATGACCTCACAGCCATTGCGAACGATTCTGCATAGCCCTAGCCAATCCGGACGATTAGCCAAATGGGCTATAGAGCTCAGCGAATACGACATCGAATACAGACCCCGAGCAGCAGCAAAAGCTCAGGTCCTCGCCGATTTCGTTATTGAGCTAGCATCCGAACACCTAGACCAAGAAATAGAGGTTCCGAAATGGAGCCTATATGTGGACGGAGCCTCGTCAAAGCAAGGCTCTGGTGTCGGTCTAAGACTAACCTCCTCAGCCGGAGAAACCATCGAACAATCCTATAGACTTGGATTTAACGCTTCCAACAACGAGGCCGAGTATGAAGCATTAATCGTCGGCTTAAAACTAGCCCTGAGCCTCGGAATCCGGGAGCTGAACGCTTACTGTGATTCGCAGCTAGTAGCTAGCCAGTTTCATGGAGAATACGAAACGAGGGACGAAAGAATGGGGGCATACCTCGAAGTAGTCCTAAGCCTGACAAAGCAGTTCGATAAGTTTGAGCTAACGAGAATCCCACGGGGAGAGAACTCTTCAGCAGACGCGCTCGCCGCGCTAGCCTCCACATCCGACCCTCTCGTAAAACAAATTATACCCGTGGAAGGAATCGAGAAGCCAAGTATCGACATAGCTACCAAAGCTGAGCTAGATAGCAAATCAAAAGCAAAAATTGAGGATAACAGTCCTCCGACGGAAGCTACCCAAGTTTTCACGACATTCTGGTTCCCTAGAACTAGAATACGCAGCTTCAGAAAGTACACCTCTGAAAATGCAACCCAGAACTCAGAGGGCAATGGCCAAAGTGAAGGTATTCACCGAAGTTCGGACTCCCTGGAGCCTAACTCAACGAATACTCCCGGGGGCACCATCCAAACCTCGGAATCACTTGTCCTTAAAGTGCAAACAAGAAGCCGCGCAGCTCTTAAAAACGCAACACAAACCACAGGGGACAACGAGGAAATTAGAGATATTCCTCCAATAAAATAAAGTTAAGTTCAAAAGCTTAAAACGTAAATAATAGCCAAGATTTAAACAGAAGAAAGGGTTTAAAAGCCTCCCCAGGCTATTGTAATCCAGCAAGTGTTAAGGTTTAAAGGCCTCCTCAGGCACTAAGTCATAAAGCCTAACGAAACAAAAGCCCTCAGGCTGAAGTCTTGAAAACACAAAACATGAAATTAAAAGAGCCATAGCCCTCAATCGTCCTTCTCTTCCTGGATTGGACCACCATCACCAGCAGGAACTCCCTCTTCGACCACATTGTCACTTCCTCCCGTAACTGCCTCGACCGGAACTAAGTCAAGAGCCATCAAATCCAAATTAGAACCATACTCCCCAGAAAAGGATGGATTAAACATGTTAATCTCGAAAGTACCTGAGCTGTCCGAGATCTGGGGAAGAGGGAGTTTGCTGACTGAAAAGTCAGAGACTTGAGCCTTCTCATACGCAGTCGTCGCCCCCGGCAACAAGGCCACCAACTGGTTGTACTCCTCTTCAACACTCTGGATCTTGTTGTTCAACATGTCCTTCAAGAGGTCAGCGTTAGCTTGGAGCTCCTGAGCATAAACCAAAGTGTTGGGGAAAAATATCCAAGGCTAAAGATTTCTCCAGCCTCCGAAGGGGCCTTGACTTCCGGGCCCTCGTTTGGAGGAGGTCCAGGGTCCTTTCTCTACTTAAGGGACCAATCTCCACCAGAAGGCACCAGGTCCCGAACTCTATTTTATAACACCCGAGGTCCAGTCCCTACAACGAAGAACCAAGGCCTAGCCCCTGCCGAAAGGACAAAGGATCCGATCCTCCGCATGATTATGGAAGTTTCCCAAAACGAGGGGAAAGTAATATATTTGCGAATATTACGAAGGCCGCCTAAGATTGACCGACTTACATCAACTATAAAAGGGGAACCCAAACCCTAGAACAAGGAATCGACACTTTGGGGCTTAGAGATTAGAGAGTTAGGCGATAGAACTAGGGTTTATACACCCAATACGTTGTAATCCTGAAATCACTCAATAATACATCTCTTTGCCTCAATTTCTCTTTTCTAAACACATACATACACAAAATCTAATAGTCTTCCAGTGTTCCGTAGTACTAAAACGACCCTACACAAAAATATCACAACAGTTTGGCGCTAGAAGGAGGGGAGTAACTCAACTACGTGACGATGGCACCGGAAGACGAGTCCAAATCTGACCCCGAAGGAGAAGGAGCTTCTAAGCCGATTCGAAACCCTTCAGAGTCAAATCACCGACCTTCACAAGGCTCAGGAAACCGCACCTGCAGGTCTGGAACTCGTCCAGGAAGTTCAATACCTAAAAGATCAACTTGGAGAACACTCCAAGCAGCTTCAGCAAAGCGTCGAGAAGCTAGACGCTATGGAAGCCGAGAACATTGCTCTCAGACGAGAAAACCGATCCCTCAGGGCAGTAGGGAACAAACGAAAACGGTTCAGAACCAGAGTCCGACCTATGGCTTCGCTCAACACCCTGCACGACGGCGAGGAAACGCCTCAACAGCCCAGCGCCGAACCCGGCGGTCAAGAAAATACTCGAGACGTAACCAGGGAAGAAGAAGAAGACAAATCCGATACAGAGGACGAAGAGTATTCACCTGACCATCCCGAGATCTCAGATCCAGCTCTAGCCGCTTACCTAGAGAAGGTGGTATCCGAAAGATTCGGCACCATCCAATCCATGGTGGAAAGGCTCCCCGGAGTAGCTCCCCCCATCCGTAGAAGCGATCCCAGGTCATACTCCGACACACCTTTCGTGAAGGAGATTGCTTCGGTCGAGATGCCTCGAAAATTCTCTTTTCCGAGCATCAAGATGTATGAGGGAACCGGAGATCCTGACAACCACATCGCCCAGTATAAGCAACGCTTGGTAGCCGTGGCTATTCCAAAAGAAGCAAGGGAAGCCACCATGTGCAAGGGCTTCGGGTCAACTCTAACCGGTCCTGCCCTCCAATGGTATATCAACCTCCCCACGGGGTCCATAGCATCCTTCGCCGCCCTCGGCGACAAGTTCGTGGAACAATTCGTCAGTAGCCGCCACCTGGAGAAGAGATCAGATGACCTCTACGAGATCCAACAATACAGAAACGAATCCCTACGCTCCTACATAGCTCGTTTCAACCAGGAGAAGGTCTCTATACCCGAGTGCAACGCCGATACAGCAATCTCAGCCTTCAAGAAGGGCCTACTTCCGGAGGGAGAGCTCTACAAGGAGCTAACGAAGTACAGATGCGGAAACATGGTGGATGTACTATCACGCGCCTGGGCCCAAGTAAGGTGGGAAGAAGACGTCGTGAGCAGGGCCAAGGTTTCCTCCAAGTACGATCAGAAGTCCTCCAAGCCCTCAAAAGACGAGCGTGAAGAAACCATCCGACCCCGACCTTCCCTAGAATCCACCAACCAGAGCAGGGCAGATACCAACATCGCCCTTTACCTCGATCCGAAGGAATGATGGTTTCTACTTGGCCCAGCATCTCCCACCTAGCGATATCCAAACCAGAGCTCATCGGAGTCTTGAGGCAGATGGGACCACAAGTTAAGTGGCCACCTAAAATGAGGTCCCCCGATGCTACCCGGAACCTTAAAAGATGGTGTGGGTTCCACAGCGATCACAGTCATACCACTGAAGACTGTATAGCCTTAAGGCTGGAAGTAGCCGAGCTTCTCAAGAAGGGTTATCTAAGGGAGTTCCTCTCGGACAAGGCAAAGGACCTCCTCAACAGAGAGGGTCCCGCTCTCCCCAACGACGCGGTCCCTGCACTACCTACGCCACAAGAACGAGTGATCCACGTCATCTCCGGAGGATCAGAAGTAAGCAGGATCAGCAGCGCCGCAGCCAAAAGAAGTACTCGCAATGCCAGGAATGGTCAAGAGACCGAGATTCCCAAGCGCCCACTCTTGGGAACGGACGAAATCAGCTTTACTGCGAGGGAGCAGGAACGAGTCCTTGCTCCCCATCATGACGCCCTCGTCATCTCGCTAGTTATAGCCAACTGCTTAGTTAAGCGAATACTGGTGGACAATGGCAGCTCCAGCAACATTATCTTCCACTCGGCCTATATGGACTTAGGGCTAGACCCTAAAACATTAACCAGGAAAGCGACCCGCTCGTGGGATTTAGCGGAGAGGTGAGCAAACCGAAGGAGAAGTCCTTCTTCCAGTCTATACCGAGGATATAAACCAAACCACCAAGTTCTTGGTCGTCGACTGTCCGTCGTCTTACAACGTGATACTAGGGAGGCCCTGGATCCACGACATGGGAGCCGTGCCATCAACCCTTCACCAATTGGTGAAATTTCCAACCCCCTGGGGCGTGAAGGTCATCAGAGGGGACCAAGAGAATTCTAGGTCCTGCTACCAAACTACCCTGAAGGGAAAGACCCAAGCCTTATAGCAATTACAGAAGCAACCTCTCGTTCCTCACGCCGAAGAACCCGAGGTTGAAGATATGGACAAGGTCCCCCTAATAGAAGGGAACTCGGAGCGGAACCTCAAAATAGGCTCCAAGCTGCCGAAGGATCTGAGGTTAAGGTTGATCGATTGGACTCGTCTTCCGATGCCATCGTCACGTAGTTGAGTTACTCCCCTCCTTCTAGCGCCAAACTGTTGTGATATTTTTGTGTAGGGTCGTTTAAGTACTACGGAACACTGGAAGACTAATAAATGGATACGAGTTTGTATGTGTTTTGAGAATAGAAATCGAGGCAAAGAGATGTATTATTGAGTGTGTTTGGCGTTACAACGTTTGGGTGTATAAACCCTAGTTTTCTAGCCTAACTCTATAATCTCTAAGCCCCAAAGTGTCGATCCCTTGTTCTAGGGTTTGGGTTCCCCTTTTATAGTTGATGTAAGTCGGTCAATCTTGGGCAGCTTCTGTAATATTCAGGAATATATTAGTTTCCCCTTGATTTGGGAAACTTCCATATTCATGCGGAGGATTGGTTCCTTGGTCCTTACGGCAAGGGCTGGGCCTTGGTTCCTCGATACAGGGACTGGATCCTGGATACTTGTTAAATGGAGATCGGGCCCTGGTGCCACCTGGTGGAGATGGACTCTTTAAGTCGAGGAGAGACCCTGGGTCCTGTCCACACGAGGGCCCGGAAGTCGAGGCCCCTTCGGAGGCTGGAGAAAACTCTAGCCTTGGATATTTTTCCCCAACAGTTTGCCCCTTATTCCTTGATTGCTTCGTAGGGATCAAGGAATAATATGTAGTCTTGAATCTTGGCGCCATTTCTTCCAGCAGGAGAAGGATTTTATTCATAATCAGGTTCCGGAATCCGAGACATAAGAACTCGGCTGGTATGATGATCTGAAATATTTTTGATTCGAAACTTCCAAAAATCGATCTGAACAAGTCTTGCTGATCTGGATTCTCTTTCCTTTTCGGGAGCTGATATCTCGGGAGATACGGGGAGCGGGCTGATTTGAATTTTAAATCATGCCTCGGAGACCGTAGGATTTTTGAATTCGGCGGCTTTCCCGAGGTAGTGTTCAACGGCTCTTTCCTTTTCCTAATAAATATGCGCTTCGGATTTTCGATTGCCTTCATCGCTTCTTCTTCCTCTTAGCCTTCTAGGATTGTGTCCAGATTTTTCTTCTTCTCTTTTATTATAATGGCGGAGACGAGAGATTCGGGGAAGAGGATAGAGTCTAGATCGTCTAGATCTGGCAGCCCTCAAGATCTTCGAGCGTCTACGCCGTTCATACCACTCGGATCTCCTCTGGTGGGCCCTGCTTCGTTAATCGGGGAAGATGAAGTACGCGACCTCCGGAGAAAGTACGCGCTCCCTTCTTCTGTTGCTCTCCGCATTCCTGAACCTGCGTCTGGCGGTATGCCCGAAGAGATCGCTGTTTATGAAGCTTTCTTCGAGTCGGGTTTTAGAGGCGACGTACCGTCGTTGGTTGTGAGTTTATGCGACTATTTTCATATTTCGCCGTCCCAGCTTAATCCTCCTGCTTGGCGCATTCTCACGGCGATCCAGAATTTGGGCGATGAAGAGAATTTGACTTTGGGGGTCAATGAGGTTCTCTTTGCTTATCACTTAGCTCCAATAAATGGCAACGAGGGACGCTTCCATCTTCGCCCTCGCGCGGGTCTTCCTATAGTTGAGGAGCTGCCAAAGACCGATCGCAAGGGGCTAGCCTTTGAGAAAAGGTGGCCCGAGAAGTATATTTTCATGACCCTCCCTGGATCCTACTATCGATGGAATTTCACGGGTAAGGAATGCTTCCGTTATCTGTAGTCGAATTTTGCTTATTTCTTTTTGGTTCTTTTGCAGAGGGGACTCGTCCTGCTCCGGCCGATGGGAAGGATAACGTTCTTCGTGCGAGGCATATTCTTGTCGAGCGGCGCCTAGTACCTTATCTTCTTAGCCTAGAGGTGTTGCGCCGTAGCAAGCTGTGGGGTGAGTCCTTCTTTTTAACGTTGGTCGGGTCTTTTATTATCATATTGATCGCGTGAGTTTTGTGATCAGTGAGTGTGATGGAAGAGGATTCAGAGGATCCGGTAGCTTCTTTTAGGAGGGCCACTGATGCGATTTCGGCCAAGAAAGGTCTGTCTATGCAGGAGGTGACCGGTAGGGCGAGTGCGACTGTTGGGGGTAAGCGCAGGATGATGGACGTCGAGGATTCTTCCTCGGGTCGGGACCATGAATCGAGGGAGGATTCGACTCCGGCGAGTCGACAACCACCGACGAGCGGACATTCGTATGGAGGGCTAACGTCGGTTTTGAATAATTTGAACGAGAGCGTATTTCCCAAGATGCAGGTTCTGTTTTCGGACAAAAGTTCTCAGGGGCAGTGCGGCAGATTCAGAGTGGGCTTCTTCAGGTGGATAACAGTTTTTTTGTTTCTTATTTCGAATCCTTGGTTCACGTCTCCTTTTTTATATAGGTTCTTTCGCAACTACACCATTTGAGCGACTGGTTGGCGAAAGAGGGCACTAAACGGGACGAGATGGTGGAAGTATCCAAGCGACTGTCCCGTGAGGAGGACATGCGAGTTGCTGCGGAATTGGAACTTCGAGACCTGAAGGACAAGGTTCGTGCCATTGAGGGCTCGGTAGAGACTGCTTCGGCTGAATCCCTTCGGTTGAGTCGAGAGAAGCAAGAACTAGAAGAGGCTGTCGCAGGACTTCGATCGGAGGTAGAGATTTTGAGGAATGAGAAGATCATGGCCGTGAGTGGGGCAAGGATGGTTGCCCGTTGGGAGGTAATGAGGTAATGGCTCCGGGGACAGACCTCCCAATGGGATCTGCTCAAGGAATTTTCTCAGTTTAAAACGGTGATTTTGGCCGAGGCGGCGCTTAAGGGTGTCGAGCCTCCTACGGTTGAAGACGAGCCAGCTATCCCTTCGTCTAGGCGTGGTAGATTTTAGGGATTTGTAATGATTATCCTTTAAGGCTTGTTGTCGGACTGGGATATTCTCTCTTTTTTGAATTTGTATCCTGATTTGCCTTGGGATTCGAAGCCTGTTTCTGGCCTAAAAATAAAGCTGTGTTAGATCTCGTAATCCTGTTAAAACATAAGTTTTCAAGGATGTGAAATCGTTGCCGTGAGCTGATGAGTTCCGATCTGATTTGAACCCTTAGGTTCTTGTTGCTTCGAACTCAGAAGTTTTCAAGATCTAGTCCCTTTAAGTTCCTTACCTGGGCCCTGAGGCCTTGCTTTGAACCTGGGAGACCTTACCCATTAAATCTTGAAGGAGTAGAAGTTTCTAGGCTCTCTGGACCCTTAGGTCTTAGGAACCTTAAGGTTCTTCGGACCCTTAGGTCTTGGGAACCTTGAGGTTCTTTGGACCCTTGGGTCTTGAGAACCTTGAGGTTTTTGGGACCCTTAGGCCTTTGGAACCTTGAGGTTTTTCGGACCCTTAGGTCTTGGGAACCTTGAGGTTCTTCGGAACCTTGAGGTTCTTTGGACCCTTGGGTCTTGGGAACCTTGAGGTTCTTCGGGCCCTTAGGTCTCGGGAACCTTGAGGTTCTTGGGACCCTTAGGCCTTTGGAACCTTGAGGTTCTTTGGACCCTTGGGTCTTTGGAACCTTGGGTCTATGGAACCTTGAGGTTCTTTGGACCCTTGGGTCTTTGGAACCTTGAGGTTCTTTGGACCCTTGGGTCTTTGGAACCTTGAGGTTCTTTGGACCCTTGGATCTTGAGAACCTTGAGGTTCTTTGGATCCTTGAGTCTTTGGACCCTAAAGTCTCTGGACTCGAAGGTCTCTGGACTCGAAGGTCTCTGGACCCGAAGGTTTTTGGACCCGAAGGTCTTTGGACCCGAAGGTCTTTGGACCCGAAGGTCTTTGGACCCGAAGGTCTTTGGACCCGAAGGTCTTTGGACCCGAAGGTCTTTGGACCCGAAGGTCTTTGGACCCGAAGGTCTTTGGACCCGAAGGTCTTTGGACCCGAAGGTCTTTGGACCCGAAGGTCTTTGGACCCGAAGGTCTTTGGACCCGAAGGTCTTTGGACCCGAAGGTCTTTGGACCCGAAGGTCTTTGGACCCGAAGGTCTTTGGACCCGAAGGTCTTTGGACCCGAAGGTCTTTGGACCCGAAGGTCTTTGGACCCGAAGGTCTTTGGACCCGAAGGTCTTTGGACCCGAAGGTCTTTGGACCCGAAGGTCTTTGGACCCGAAGGTCTTTGGACCCGAAGGTCTTTGGACCCGAAGGTCTTTGGACCCGAAGGTCTTTGGACCCGAAGGTCTTTGGACCCGAAGGTCTTTGGACCCGAAGGTCTTTGGACCCGAAGGTCTTTGGACCCGAAGGTCTTTGGACCCGAAGGTCTTTGGACCCGAAGGTCTTTGGACCCGAAGGTCTTTGGACCCGAAGGTCTTTGGACCCGAAGGTCTTTGGACCCGAAGGTCTTTGGACCCGAAGGTCTTTGGACCCGAAGGTCTTTGGACCCGAAGGTCTTTGGACCCGAAGGTCTTTGGACCCGAAGGTCTTTGGACCCGAAGGTCTTTGGACCCGAAGGTCTTTGGACCCGAAGGTCTTTGGACCCGAAGGTCTTTGGACCCGAAGGTCTTTGGACCCGAAGGTCTTTGGACCCGAAGGTCTTTGGACCCGAAGGTCTCTGGACTTTTATGCTTTTGGGGAGTCTTTTTGATCGCTCTTTGCTGCCCGGAGGCGAGCCACTCTCGATCTAAATTGAGAAATCGCACTGTGCTACCCGTGGGCATAGGCCATTCTCGAAATTCTCAATGCTGCACTCTACCTTTCTGCAGAAAGGTCACTCTCAGACTTATTGTGGTCTGGGGTGGGTCCCCCCGCAAGGTTCTGTCAACCCAGACACACTACCTTCCACGTCTGGATAGGTATTAAATTGTTTGTGCTTGACCGGTTATTTGCACTTTGCTCCCTGCATATGCGCCGCCAGAATCTGATTACAGTACTTGGCTGTGTACGTCATGCCCCCAGCGTGTGTTTAGCTTACAGCGTATTTCACGAGGGTTTGAATGGCACTAGTACGTGGTCCCTGAGATCTGAGGGCTAGCTAAGATCTGAGGTCCCGAAGGTCCCTGACCCAGCTAGTATGCCCCTTTAAGTATATTGGTGTTTCCTTAATTCCCTTTAGTCGAAACCAAATGTATTTTATAAGCCTAGTCCGAGGACGTTCTCGTTATATATAGGAGTAGGAAAACCAAAATACTTAAATATATAATAGTATATATAGAGCTCGACCCGAAGATCTTGCCTTTAGAAATGATAGAATTTGAGATGCAAGGCGTTCCAGCAGTTGGGTTGTACCTTGCATGTGCTGTCTTGCAGCTTATAGGCTCCTGCCCCTTGCACCCCTATTACCTGATAGGGCCCCTCCCATCCGGGGACGAGTTTTCCGGCTGATTTGTCTTTTGTGTGGTTACAGACTCGCCTTAGGACCCAGTCCCCTTTTTGGAAGGTTCTGGATCTCACATTCTTGTTGTAACTCTTGGCTACCTTTATTTGGTACGACGCGTTCCTCAGGCGGGCTGCTTCCCTTTTTTCGTCTAGGAGGTCTAGGCTTAGGTACATCAGCTCGTCATTATCCTTGGGGGTTAGGATGTTGGAGATCGTGGTCTTGACATGTACCTCGGTTGGTATTGCTGACTCGGTGCCGTAGACGAGTGAGAAAGGGGTTTCTTGGGTAGCTGTCTTTGGAGTCGTCCGGTAGGCCCAAAGGACTCCATGTAACTCTTCTGCCCATCGCCTGTGAGCCTTTTCCAAGCGCTTCTTGAGCATGTTTACCACCGTTTTGTTGGTTGACTCTGCTTGTCCGTATGATTGCGGGTGCTTTGGTGCTGAATATGAGAGTTTGATATCCTAATCTTTGCAGAAGTTCTGGAAGTCGCTGCTGGTAAATTGGGGTCCATTGTCTGTGACAATTTCCTGAGGTGCTCCAAAGCGGGTTATTGTTGGGGTCAAAAACGGTTATCTCGAAATCAACGGCTAAGACTATTTGTCGTACGAAAAATCCTCCGAAGAATGCACACGAACACCCGCAAACTGAAGGAAACAAGCAAACCGCAGCCTGCCCCTAGGCGCCGGGCGCCTAGCGCCCGTGCTGCCTCTAGGCGCCGGGCGCCTAGCGCCCGTGCTGCCTCTAGGCGCCGGGCGCCTAGCGCCCGTGCTGCCTCTAGGCGCCGGGCGCCTAGCGCCCGTGCTGCCTCTAAGCGCCGGGCGCCTAGCGCCCGTGCTGCCTATAGGCGCCGGGCGCCTAGCGCCCGAGTGGCCTCTAGGCGCCGGGCGCCTAGCGCCCGTGCTGCCTCTAGGCGCCGGGCGCCTAGCGCCCGAAGCTGCCTCTAGGCGTCGGGCGCCTAGCGCCCGTGCTGCCTCTAGGCGCCGGGCGCCTAGCGCCCGAAGCTGCCTCTAGGCGCCGGGCGCCTAGCGCCCGTGCTGCCTCTAGGCGCCGGGCGCCTAGCGCCCGAAGCTGCCTCTAGGCGCCGGGCGCCTAGCGCCCGTGCTGCCTCTAGGCGCCGGGCGCCTAGCGCCCGAAGCTGCCTCTAGGCGCCGGGCGCCTAGCGCCCGTGCTGCCTCTAGGCGCCGGGCGCCTAGCGCCCGAAGCTGCCTCTAGGCGCCGGGCGCCGGGCGCCTAGCGCCCGTGCTGCCTCTAGGCGCCGGGCGCCTAGCGCCCGAAGCTGCCTCTAGGCGCCGGGCGCCTAGCGCCCGTGCTGCCTCTAGGCGCCGGGCGCCTAGCGCCCGTGCTGCCTCTAGGCGCCGGGCGCCTAGCGCCCGAAGCTGCCTCTAGGCGCCGGGCGCCTAGCGCCCGTGCTGCCTCTAGGCGCCGGGCGCCTAGCGCCCGTGCTGCCTCTAGGCGCCGGGCGCCTAGCGCCCGTGCTGCCTCTAGGCGCCGGGCGCCTAGCGCCCGTGCTGCCTCTAGGCGCCGGGCGCCTAGCGCCCGTGCTGCCTCGGGTCCTCGAGCGACAATCTTCTGTGCACGAGTTCTAGGCCCCGACAGTCAGTAATCTGCGCCTTGAGTCCTTCCCAAGTCCTCGCGGAATGAATCATTGGGATTCCGCATACAAAACTCCCGTTCTTACTCTGAATTAAAAACCGTCGGAAACACTTCGGAAACTCGTAAGATATCAACGGAAAGGAAGATCTTAAGTCATTCATACGAAACGATGATGGTTATCTAAGACACGACGCATCTCAACTCTCCGAAGGATTGAAGATCTTCCGAAGAAATCGTAGAAAACAGCGGAAGTCCTCGAAACGGCCCGAAAGGGACCAAACGCGATCGGACAACCCATTTACGATTATCTAGGATAGGTACGGCGATTTACGCAACAAGATAAATCCTAAGTTTCCGGAAGGATAAATGTCAAGTTTCCCGAAGATAAACATTAAGGTCGACGAAAATGGAAAAAGCCCGCCTTGCGGCCTAGAAGGAGAATAGACCGTCATAGGAAGGAGTATATAAAGGAGCTTAGGGAGACAAAGGAAGGCAGAGCGAAAATCAGCGAGAGAGAGACCAGATCCGAAATCTAGGGTTTTAGAGAAATTCCTGCTAGCTTAGGGAACTTAGGACTTAGGAGGCTAGACTAGCGGAGCAAGACTTAGAACGTCTTGTCTCCTATTTTTCCGTTGTTTCCTCTTCAGCGTATCTCTACTTCCTGTTTTTCGGAAGAATATTGTATTCATCTTATCATCAGTTTAAGAAACGCCTTAGCGCGACTTTTCCGCATTGTTATCTTTTTATCAATTTCGTTTGGTTGTCGCAGAGAATCCGAGCCTTCAAGGAAAACTAGGTTTAATTAGTTTTCCTCCGATAAAACTTAACTAAAATCGACAGTGCGAATTTCGGTTCCCACAGTTTGGCGCTAGAAGGAGGGGAGGTCGGATTCTCTTACTCAAAAACCTACGATTGATAACGACAGCATGGCCACATCGCCTGTCCGCAACATCGTGTCATTCGGGGACGGAGCAACGGCTCGTCAAGCCAAACCTCACGACGAACTCCTCGTCATCAGACTAACGATCCAGGACATCGACGTAGCAAGAATATTGGTCGACACCGGTTGCTCGACAAATATTATATATAGAAACACTCTCGAGAGAATGGGACTCGACCTAAGCGTTATCACGGACGATCCCAATCCAATAATCGGACTCTCAGGAAACATCACAATGACCCTCGGCTCGGTCGATCTCTCGGTCAGAGCCGGGAGCGTCACAAAGATGGTGGAATTTTTGGTAGTCGACGGCCCTGCAGCGTATAACGCAATCGTCGGGACTCCGTGGTTAAATTCCATGCAAGCAATACCCTCGACTTTCCACCTGTGCCTCAAATTTCCATCCCTCCTCGGAGTCGAAACAATACAAGGCGATCGTAAGACGCCGCAAGTCTGCTTGGCCGCTGGGTTAAAACGAAAAAACTCCGAGCCCGAAACTAACTCGAAAAAGCAAGCGACCCGCGAACCAGCGTCGCAAGACCCTCCAGAAATCATCTGGCAGTCGCGAAAAGCTGAAGCCCTGGAAGGGAAACGTGAGCCCACTTGCGAACCAGTGATTTCGGTCTGCCTCGACGAGACTAACCCAGAACGATGCGTGGAGATTGGGGCCAATCTTCGCGATCCTTTAAAAGCAGAACTCGTCGCATGTCTCAAGAAGAACCTAAATACGTTCGCCTGGGCTGCGGAAGATATGCCGGGAATCGACATCAACATAACATGTCACGAACTCAACATCGATCCAACTCATAAACCCGTGAAACAAAAGAGGCGAAAGCTAGGTCCTGAACGGGCGACCGCGGTTAATGAGGAAGTCGAAAGACTCCTCAAAGTTGGATCGATAACAGAAGTAAGATATCCCGACTGGCTCGCCAATCCCGTCGTCGTCAAGAAAAAGAACGGGAAATGGCGAGTGTGCGTCGATTTCACTGACCTCAACAAAGCGTGTCCGAAGGATTGCTTTCCGCTCCCGCACATCGACCGTCTAGTCGAAGCAACCGCGGGAAACAAACTTCTATCGTTCATGGATGCGATCTCCGGATACAATCAGATCATGATGAATCCCGACGATCGCGAGAAGACAGCATTCATTACCGACAGAGGAACCTATTGCTACAAAGTAATGCCTTCGGCCTAAAAAACGCCGGCGCCACATATCAACGGCTCGTCAATCGAATGTTTGCTGAACAACTCGGAAAAACCATGGAGGTGTACATCGACGATATGCTGGTAAAATCTCTCGACGAACGCGACCACGTACTCCATCTAGAGGAATGCTTCGAGAGATTAAACCAACACAACATGAAACTGAATCCAGCTAAATGCAGATTCGCCGTAGCATCGGGCGAATTTCTCGGATACCTCGTAACATTCTGCGGAATAGAGGCTAATCCAAAACAAATCAACGCACTGATAGAAATGGCCTCCCCGAGAACCAAGCGGGAAGTTCAAAGGCTGACCGGACGAGTCGCGGCCTTAAACCGGTTCATCTCGCGGTCCACGGATAAGTGCCTCCCTTTCTACGAAACTTTGAAGGGGAACAAAAAGTTCGAGTGGTCAGAGGATTGCGAGAAAGCTTTCCAACAGCTGAAACAATATCTGGCCACCCCTCCTATCCTCGCGAAACCCGTAGTCGGAGAACCCTTGTTCCTCTACATCGCAGTGTCCGCGTCAGCAGTCAGTGGCGTTCTGATTCAAGAAGAATTCGGAGAACAGAAGCCGGTCTTTTACATTAGTAAAACGTTGCTGGATGCCGAAACTCGGTATCCGCTAATGGAAAAGTTGGCACTCGCCGTTACAACCTCGGCGAGAAAACTTAGACCGTATTTCCAATCTCATACCATCGTGGTACTTAACACTTTCCCGCTACGGACGGTTCTACACAGTCCAAGCCAGTCTGGTAGACTCGCGAAGTGGGCAATCGAACTAAGCGAATACGATATCGAATATCGACCAAAAACCTGCACAAAATCGCAGGTACTCGCGGATTTCCTGGTAGAATTACCCACAGCGGATTTAACTAACAAGGAGCCTGGTTCAACGTGGGATCTCTATGTCGACGGATCCTCATCTAAGCAAGGATCCGGAATCAGGATCCGACTCACTTCACCAACGGGGGAAATCCTCGAGCAATCATTCCGCTTGGATTTTCATGCATCAAACAACGAAGCAGAGTACGAGGCACTAATTGCTGGCCTACGACTGGCCCACGGGCTGAAGATTCAAAATATTCACGCTTACTGCGACTCTCAGTTAGTCGCAAACCAATTCAGCGGAGAATACGAGGCAAGGGATGAAAGAATGAACGCGTATTTGAAGGTCGTCCAAGACTTGGCCCACGATTTTCAGCAATTTGCGCTAACCAGGATTCCCCGCTCGGAAAACGTCCAGGCCGATGCTTTAGCAGCTTTAGCCTCAAGCTCAGATCCGGGACTTAAAAGAATAATCCCCGTCGAATTCATCGAGCACCCGAGCATCGGACCACCGGTAATCGCCAACTTGATTAGAGCGCAGATCGAAGGCGCTGAAGAAAACGAAGACCAGCCGGAAGACGACGCAGACCAAACAGACTACGGCTGCGACACTCCCTGGCTAGAACCTATCAGAGCCTACATCGTAGATGGCACCTTGCCCGCGGAAAAATGGGCAGCCCGGAAAATCAAAGTCTAGGCAGCACGTTACGTAACCGTGGAAGGCGAAATCTACAAATGGCGATTCTCCGGACCTCTCATGACTTGCGCAGAAGGAGAGAAGGCGAGAAAAATCATGGAAGAGATTCATTCCGGATCGTGCGGAAACCACTCCGGCGGAAGATCTCTCGCAACGAAAATAAAACGCCACGGTTTCTATTGGCCCACTATGGTAAAGGATTGCGAGAAGTTCGCTCGGAAATGCGAGAAGTGTCAGCGGCACGCTCCGACAATTCATCAGCCCGCAGAAATCCTCTCCTCTATCTCATCTCCGTACCCATTCATGCGATGGTCAATGGATATCGTCGGACCTCTACACAAATCAAAACAGAAACGTTTCCTACTGGTCCTCACAGACTTCTTTTCGAAATGGGTGGAAGCAGAGTCCTACGCAAGCATCAAGGACGTACAAGTCGAGAATTTCGTCTGGAAAAACATCATAACCAGACACGGCGTCCCATACGAAATCGTAACGGACAACGGGTCTCAGTTTATTTCCACACGATTTGAGGCGTTCTGCGAGAAATGGAAAATACGACTTAACAAGTCAACTCCCAGATACCCGCAGTGCAACGGACAGGCTGAAACCATAAACAAAACCGTCCTGGACGGACTCAAGAAGCGCTTAGAAGCCAAGAAAGGACGATGGGCGGAAGAACTCGAAGGAGTCCTTTGGTCTCATCGAACCACTCCAAGACGAGCAACGGGGGAAACTCCCTTCGCCCTCGTTTACGGAGCAGAATGCATGATTCCGGCAGAAGTCGAATTCCCCGGCGTACGGGGGAGGTTTCTTCCCGAACGGGAAGACCTGAACAACGCCATGCTGCTGGATAATCTTGATCTCGTCAACGAGCGTCGCGACCAAGCCCTCATCCGGATTCAAAATTATCAGCAAGCCGCCGCAAAGTACTACAACGCAAACGTACGCCATCGCAGATTCAAGGAAGGTGAACTGGTTTTACGTAAAGTCTTCCAAAACACTGCCGAACGAAACGCAGGAAAACTGGGAGCGAACTGGGAAGGACCATACAAAATCATAAAAGTCGTCCGACCAGGTTCGTATCAAATCGCAAACATGCAAGACGTAAAAATCCCGAGAACTTGGAATGCGATGCATCTCAAGAAATACTACCACTAGAACGTAAAACGTGGATAACAGAACTACAAGGTGGCTTGATCCTCGAAAGAGGTACGTAGGCAACCCGTCAACCGGCGGGTTCAGCTATCCCCCCGATTTAAAAGGGGGGGAGTAGGGTGCGTGCACTCGTACACTCCCACAATTTTCGGAAAAAACCTAACTTTCGAAAACTTTCCACAATCAAATCGCTTAACAGCCTCAACAACGGATCCAGTATCCACTAAATGCATCATAAATTACCACCCGGAAACGCTCCGCGATTCCTAAAAGCCCATAGTCCTTTATGGCATAAGAAAAACAAACTTCAAAGCACTGCGAGACGTCGCTTCGTGCCTGAACATTCGTTTTTCGAATAAAACCTTCATACGCCTTCCAAACGGCATCATATCGTTGTTGCTGATCACAACAAACGAACTCTAACGTCCTAAACAGACAAGCCACCTAAGGGTAGGCTCTTTTACATCCGACAAGGATCCCATAGCGCGCTATACAAAAACTCCAAATTTGGTTCAGCACTTCGTAAAGGAAGTAGCTCGATTCGTGCCCAGACAAATCATATAAGCCGATACCACTTCGCGGATTTTAAAACGGTACGATACAGGTTAAAATCACAAACAGGCAAAACGAAAGCCGATTTGTCATCGCACAGCCTTAGTCTGAGAGTAAACCTAGGTCTTGCCCTAAACCCAGCCTTGCTGGTATCCTAACATCTCACAGGCAAAGCGTCAACGACGCGAGATCCCAAAACTTGTCTCTTCACTCGAGTCTGTGCGTTTCCACGAATTTTCGCGTAAGTCGTAAACCGCAGGAAAATCTCGCTTTGTACAAGCAACAGATTCGATGATCATCAGGGAGGCAGGGATGAGACGACAACTCATATCCTGCCCCTCTAACTTCGACAAACAGAAGTTCTAAACGCAAAATATTTCTTAAACGCAAACAGCAAGTTCATTACAATGCCCTAAAAGGGCAGGGATTCAAAGCCACCAACGGCCAGTCCCGAAATCATACATAATGGCCAACTAACGGCCGAAATACAATCAAAATAAAAATCCCTTCAAGGGATTGATCAACCTAGGCGTCCTCCGGAACGCCACCTTCGTCCTCCGACTCACCCGAAGCAAGAGCAGCCTCGCCATCGCCCGCACCGACCTCCTCGCCGCCTTTGTCCGCGACGAGTCCGGCACCCTGGACCTCTGGAATCTCCGAGTCCGGAACCAGGGCAGCCGAGGATGATGGGTCGGTAAGCTCCGTCGTAGTGCAGGCTCCCGTCTCCTCGAAGCGCTGAATCCTCCTCCTGAGACGTCGGACCTCCGAGGACTTGCTCTTCTTTTCCTCCTTCGCCTTGAGCAGCGAGCTCACAGTCTTTCCCAAGTCACGTTCGAGATCGCTGATCCTAGCTTCGAGTGTTGATATCTGGGCGGCATGAGTACTCTCGATCGATTGAAGCACAGCCTCGGTACGCTTCAAGGCCTCTCGCGACGAATCCAGCTCCTGGGACAAACGTGTGACCTCCAATCCGCAATCTCCAAGCATCCCGTCGATCAACGACACAAAGTGATCGCACGAAAGAAATGTGAGAATCCAAAGAGTCAGTGAAAGAAAAGGGGGTCTCACGAAAAAAAACCTTAGAGCGGTGGTGCGATAGTTTTGCCGAAACTTCTCCTTCCTCGCTCTTGGCACACCTTTTCCTCTTCACTGATCCGTTAGAACGTCCCTTCGATGGTGGGACAGCACTGGATGCGGGAAGTCCTAGAACGATCTCCCTCTTCTTTTCTGGAGGGGGAGGCATGACTTCCACCGCATCCTCTGAAACCAGTATCGGCGCCAAAGAAGAGCCTTCTGGGCGAGCCTGGACGACGGGCGCTTGCTCCGGAACAACAGTTTCTCCGGCAAGTAGAGGGATATCGGGTTCAGGAGCCGGAATCGTAGAGATTGAAGCTGGAGCGACAGCATTCTCAGGAACCGAAACCGTGGAATCTGGAGCTAAAACAACGTCGGGTCCAGGAGTCAAAACGGAAGAAGCACTAGGACCGGCCACGCTGGACTCCATCAAGGCACGGCGTCGCTCCATCTTCTCCTGAAAAGAACTGAACCCCTCGACAAACGTCTGCGTAAGGGCAGGAACCTCTCGCGCCGGCGAGGCTTGGTTGGCCTCGCTCATTTCGACGTCGGAATCTTTCTTTTCGTTTAGAGAGGAAGCCATACTTTCTAAGAATTGAGAAGGGGAAGGTGGGTGAGAAATGAGAGGGGGTGGAGTGCTACTTATAAGAAATCAAAGGATAGTGGGATTTTTCGGAATAAAATATTCATAGTCGAAAATTTCGATTTTCCAAACATAAGATCTTCCGCACGCAAAATCGCTCTCGCGTCTTCCACGCTGGGGGGCTAACTGTTGGGGTCAAAAACGGTTATCTCGAAATCAACGGCTAAGACTATTTGTCGTACGAAAAATCCTCCGAAGAATGCACACGAACACCCGCAAACTGAAGGAAACAAGCAAACCGCAGCCTGCCCCTAGGCGCCGGGCGCCTAGCGCCCGTGCTGCCTCTAGGCGCCGGGCGCCTAGCGCCCGTGCTGCCTCTAGGCGCCGGGCGCCTAGCGCCCGTGCTGCCTCTAAGCGCCGGGCGCCTAGCGCCCGTGCTGCCTCTAGGCGCCGGGCGCCTAGCGCCCGTGCTGCCTCTAGGCGCCGGGCGCCTAGCGCCCGTGCTGCCTCTAGGCGCCGGGCGCCTAGAGCCCGTGCTGCCTCTAGGCGCCGGGCGCCTAGCGCCCGAGCTGCCTATAGGCGCCGGGCGCCTAGCGCCCGTGCTGCCTCTAGGCGACGGGCGCCTAGCGCCCGTGCTGCCTCTAGGCGCCGGGCGCCTAGCGCCCAAAGCTGCCTCTAGGCGCCGGGCGCCTAGCGCCCGTGCTGCCTCTAGGCGCCGGGCGCCTCGCGCCCGTGCTGCCTCTAGGCGCCGGGCGCCTAGCGCCCGAAGCTGCTTCTAGGCGCCGGGCGCCTAGCGCCCGTGCTGCCTCTAGGCGCCGGGGGCCTAGCGCCCGAAGCTGCCTCTAGGCGCCGGGCGCCTAGCGCCCGAAGCTGCCTCTAGGCGCCGGGCGCCTAGCGCCGGGCGCCTAGCGCCCGTGCTGCCTCTAGGCGCCGGGCGCCTAGCGCCCGAAGCTGCCTCTAGGCGCCGGGCGCCTAGCGCCCGAAGCTGCCTCTAGGCGCCGGGCGCCTAGCGCCCGTGCTGCCTCTAGGCGCCGGGCGCCTAGCGCCCGTGCTGCCTCTAGGCGCCGGGCGCCTAGCGCCCGTGCTGCCTCTAAGCGCCGGGCGCCTAGCGCCCGTGCTGCCTCTAGGCGCCGGGCGCCTAGCGCCCGTGCTGCCTCTAGGCGCCGGGCGCCTAGCGCCCGTGCTGCCTCTAGGCGCCGGGCGCCTAGAGCCCGTGCTGCCTCTAGGCGCCGGGCGCCTAGCGCCCGAGCTGCCTATAGGCGCCGGGCGCCTAGCGCCCGTGCTGCCTCTAGGCGACGGGCGCCTAGCGCCCGTGCTGCCTCTAGGCGCCGGGCGCCTAGCGCCCGAAGCTGCCTCTAGGCGCCGGGCGCCTAGCGCCCGTGCTGCCTCTAGGCGCCGGGCGCCTCGCGCCCGTGCTGCCTCTAGGCGCCGGGCGCCTAGCGCCCGAAGCTGCTTCTAGGCGCCGGGCGCCTAGCGCCCGTGCTGCCTCTAGGCGCCGGGGGCCTAGCGCCCGAAGCTGCCTCTAGGCGCCGGGCGCCTAGCGCCCGAAGCTGCCTCTAGGCGCCGGGCGCCTAGCGCCGGGCGCCTAGCGCCGGGCGCCTAGCGCCCGTGCTGCCTCTAGGCGCCGGGCGCCTAGCGCCCGAAGCTGCCTCTAGGCGCCGGGCGCCTAGCGCCCGAAGCTGCCTCTAGGCGCCGGGCGCCTAGCGCCCGTGCTGCCTCTAGGCGCCGGGCGCCTAGCGCCCGTGCTGCCTCTAGGCGCCGGGCGCCTAGCGCCCGTGCTGCCTCTAGGCGCCGGGCGCCTAGCGCCCGTGCTGCCTCTAGGCGCCGGGCGCCTAGCGCCCGTGCTGCCTCTAGGCGCCGGGCGCCTAGCGCCCGTGCTGCCTCTAGGCGCCGGGCGCCTAGCGCCCGTGCTGCCTCGGGTCCTCGAGCGACAATCTTCTGTGCACGAGTTCTAGGCCCCGACCGTCAGTAATCTGCGCCTTGAGTCCTTCCCAAATCCTCGCGGAATGAATCATTGGGATTCCGCATACAAAACTCCCGTTCTTACTCTGAATTAAAAACCGTCGGAAACACTTCGGAAACTCGTAAGATATCAACGGAAAGGAAGATCTTAAGTCATTCATACGAAACGATGATGGTTATCTAAGACACCACGCATCTCAACTCTCCGAAGGATTGAAGATCTTCCGAAGAAATCGTAGAAAACAGCGGAAATCCTCGAAACGGCCCGAAAGGGACCAAACGCGATCGGACAACCCATTTACGATTATCTAGGATAGGTACGGCGATTTACGCAACAAGATAAATCCTAAGTTTCCGGAAGGATAAATGTCAAGTTTCCCGAAGATAAACATTAAGGTCGACGAAAATGGAAAAAGCCCGCCTTGCGGCCCAGAAGGAGAATAGACCGTCATAGGAAGGAGTATATAAAGGAGCTTAGGGAGACAAAGGAAGGCAGAGCGAAAATCAGCGAGAGAGAGACCAGATCCGAAATCTAGGGTTTTAGAGAAATTCCTGCTAGCTTAGGGAACTTAGGACTTAGGAGGCTAGACTAGCGGAGCAAGACTTAGAACGTCTTGTCTCCTATTTTTCCGTTGTTTCCTCTTCAGCGTATCTCTACTTCCTGTTTTTCGGAAGAATATTGTATTCATCTTATCATCAGTTTAATAAACGCCTTAGCGCGACTTTTCCGCATTGTTATCTTTTTATCAATTTCGTTTGGTTGTCGCAGAGAATCCGAGCCTTCAAGGAAAACTAGGTTTACTTAGTTTTCCTCCGATAAAACTTAACTAAAATCGACAGTGCGAATTTCGGTTCCCACGGTTATTATGTTCGTCCAGATGAATTTCCTGATCTGGAGGTCCGTGATTTTTGCCAAGGCTTTGGCTTCTACCCACTTCGTGAAGTAATCGGTCATTACTAGGAGGAAGACCTTCTGCCCCGGCGCCATAGAGAATTTCCCCACGATGTCCATGCCCCATTTACGGAAGTGCCATGGGGAACTTAAGGACTTCAGGTTCTCTGGTGGTAAGTTGGAAATTGGGGCGTGTTTCTGGCATTGGCTACAGGTTTTGGCCTGTTTGAGGGAGTCCTTCGCCATGGTAGGCCAGTAATAACCAGCCCTTATCGCCCTGAGAACCAGGCTCCGTCCGCTGGAGTGTGAACCGCATTCTCCATCCTGGAGTTCCTCTAATATTCGTGTGGCTTCTCTAGGGGATAGGCATCGTAGGTGTGGCTGCTCAAGATAACCTCATGCCGAAGAACCCGAGGTTGAAGACATGGACGAAGTCCCCCTGATAGAAGGGAACCCGGACGGAGGCTGATCGATTTCCTAAGATCTAACTCTGATTGCTTTGCATGGTCCCACGAAGACATGCCCGGTATCGACCCCAACGTCATCATGCACCAGCTCCAAGTGAATCCCGAGCATCCTCCTGTTAGACAAAAGAGAAGGAAGTTCGCTCCCGAAAGGGATGAAATCATTAACGCAGAGGTCAAGAACCTGCTCGACGCAGGGTTCATAAGAGAGGTGCAATATCCCGACTGGCTCGCCAATGTGGTGGTTGTGAAAAAGAAAAATGGAAAATGGAGGGTCTGCATCGATTTCACGGACCTCAACAAGTCCTGCCCAAAGGATCCACTCCCCTTGACTCATATAGACAAGCTGGTGGATGCCACCGCTGGGCACCAACTAATGAGCTTCATGGACGCCTTCTCGGGATACAACCAAATCCTGATGCATCCCGACGACCAAGAAAAGACGTCCTTTATGACTTCCAGGGGCATCTACTGCTACAAGGTCATGCCGTTTGGACTGAAGAATGCTGGATCCACCTACCAGAGGCTGGTCAACACGATGTTTGCCGATCAGATAGGCCAGACCATGGAAGTCTACATCGACGACATGCTGGTAAAATCTCTTGACTCGGAAGATCATATCTCAAATCTCCAGCAAGCGTTCACCACCCTGAGGAAATACAATATGAAGCTCAACCCCTCTAAATGTTCCTTTGGAGTAAGCTCCGGGAAATTCCTGGGATACATAGTCACCCACAGGGGCATAGAAGCAAATCCGGAGCAAATAAGGGCCATCCAGGCGATTCATCCCCCACGGAACGTCAAAGAGATTCAGAAACTCACGGGAAGAATGGCAGCCCTCAGCAGATTCATCTCCAGGCTTTCTGACAAGTCCCACGCCTTTTTCGAAACATTAAAGAACCCTAAGGACTTTCAGTGGACAGAGAAGTGCGAAGCCGCACTGTCCGACCTTAAGGCCTATCTCACTACACCACTCCTATCTAAACCTCTAGAAGGGGAAACCCTACTGCTTTACCTCGCCGTGTCCGAACACGCAGTTAGCACAGTCCTCGTAAGGGAGAAGGAAAGAAGGCAGCATCCCATATACTACGTCAGCAAATCCATGCTAGACGCAGAAACTCGCTACAGCCAGCTAGAGAAACTAGCCCTCGCCCTAGTGGTCGCGGCCCGTAAATTACGTCCCTATTTCCAGTCCCACCAAGTCGTGGTAGTCACCTCCTTCCCCATCAAAGCAGTCCTCCATAAACCCGAGGTATCAGGACGTTTGGCGAAATGGGCCGTAGAATTGGGAGAGTACGACGTGATCTTCAGCCCAGCCGCCGCTATCAAGTCCCAGGTCCTAGCTGATTTCGTGGCTGAATTCTCTCCCTCTATGCTTCCGGACCCAGATCTAGAAACTACGCTCCAGGGAAAAGAAGCGGAAGAAGGTCAATGGACCCTGCACGTGGATGGCTCCAGCAATGTAAGAGGCGCAGGGGTAGGACTGGTTCTGACCTCCCCTACAGGAGAATCGGCCTCAAGGGCTGTACGTTGCAACTTCAAAGCAACAAACAACGAGGCAGAATACGAGGCTTTAATAGCAGGCCTAGAACTAGCCAAGGAAATGGGAGTAAAAGACATCCAGGTTTTCAGTGACTCGCAGCTCATCATCAGTCAAGCTCAAGGGGATTATCAAGCCAAGGACCCTAGTATGATCAGGTATCTATCTGTGGCCAAACGTCTCCTAGACCAATTCACAAGCTATAAGCTTACCCAAATACTTAGGGAACAAAACTCCCAAGCCGATGCCCTAGCAAACCTGGGTTCCGCATTAGAAACCAAGGAACATATGAGTATTCCGCTGTTGGTCCTGCAATGGCCAGCAACCCAGAAAGAGGTTGAACCGGAAGAAGTGACGGTAGTAGACGAAGGAGAAACCTGGATGACCCCTATCACCGACTATCTAAGAAACACGATCTCCAACATCCTAACTCCCAAGGAAAACGACGAATTGATGTACCTAAGCTTAGACCTCCTAGACGAAAAAAGAGAAGCAGCCCGCCTGAGGAACGCGTCGTACCAAATAAAGGTAGCCAAGAGTTACAACAAGAAGGTGAGATCCAGAACCTTTCAAGAAGGAGATTGAGTCCTAAGGCGAATCTGTAACCACAAAAAAGACAAATCAGCCGGAAAACTCGCCCCCGGATGGGAGGGGCCCTACCAGGTAACAGGGGTGCAAGGGGCAGGAGCCTATAAGCTGCAAGACAGCACAGGCAAGGTCCAACCCAACTGCTGGA
This sequence comes from Hirschfeldia incana, assembly GCA_026261945.1. NCBI lineage: Eukaryota > Viridiplantae > Streptophyta > Magnoliopsida > Brassicales > Brassicaceae > Hirschfeldia > Hirschfeldia incana. The sequence continues at coordinate 25,114 of JABCMI010000181.1, read as the reverse complement.
ACTCGGGTTCTCGGGGCCCTACCTACGATGCCTATCCCCTAGAGAAGCCACACGAATATTAGAGGAACTCCACGATGGGGAATGCGGTTCACATTCCAGCGGACGGAGCCTAGTTCTCAGGGCAAGAAGGGCCAGTTATTACTGGCCTACCATGGCGAAGGACTCCCTCAAACAGGCTAAAACCTGCAGCCAATGCCATAAGCACGCCCCAATCTCCAACTTACCACCAGAGAACCTGAAGTCCCTAAGCTCCCCCTGGCCCTTCCGCAAATGGGGCATGGACATCGTGGGGAAATTCCCAATGGCGCCGGGGCAGAAGGTCTTCCTCCTAGTAATGACTGATTACTTCACAAAGTGGGTAGAAGCCAAAGCCTTGGCAAAAATCACGGACCTCCAGATCAGGAAATTCATCTGGACGAACATAATAACCCGCTTCGGAGCACCTCAGGAAATTGTCACAGACAACGGACCCCAATTTACCAGCAACAACTTCCAAGACTTCTGCAAAGATTGGGATATGGCACCGAGTCAGCGATACCAACCGAGGTACATGTCAAAACCACGATCTCCAACATCCTAACTCCCAAGGAAAACGACGAATTGATGTACCTAAGCTTAGACCTCCTAGACGAAAAAAGAGAAGCAGCCAGCCTGAGGAACGCGTCGTACCAAATAAAGGTAGCCAAGAGTTACAACAAGAAGGTGAGATCCAGAACCTTCCAAGAAGGAGATTGAGTCCTAAGGCGAATCTGTAACCACACAAAAGACAAATCAGCCGGAAAACTCGCCCCCGGATGGGAGGGGCCCTACCAGGTAACAGGGGTGCAAGGGGCAGGAGCCTATAAGCTGCAAGACAGCACAGGCAAGGTCCAACCCAACTGCTGGATAGCCTTGCACCTCAAATTTTATCATTTCTAAAGGCAAGATCTTCGGATCGAGCTCTATATATACTATTATATATCTAAGTATTTTGGTTTTCCTACTCCTATGTATAACGAGAACGTCCTCGGACTAGGCTTATAAAATACATTTGGTTTCGACTAAAGGGAGTTAAAGAAACATCAATATACTTAAAGGGGCATATTAGCTGGATCGGGGACCTTCTGGACCTCAGATCTTGGCTAGCCCCCTAGCTGGTGAGGCTACTCACCATAGGTGCAGACAGATATGGAAGGGGTCTGATCAGCCCTGAGCCGATGTCTGTGCGATAGGGCCCCGCGTAAAGGCCTATAGCCAAGAGTTATGCGGGGACCACGTACTAGTGCCATTCAAACCCTCGTGAAATACGCTATAAGCTAAACGCACGCTGGGGTCATGACGTACACAACCAAGTACTGTAATCAGATTCTGGCGGCTGATATGCAGGGAGCAAACTGCAAATAACCGGTTAAGCACAAACAATTTAATACCTATCCAGACGTGGAAGGTAGTGTGTCTGGATTGACAGAACCTTGCGGGGGGACCCACCCCAGACCACAATAAGTCTGAGAGTGACCTTTCTGCAGAAAGGTAGAGTGCGGCATTGAGAATTTCGAGAATGGCCTATGCCCACGGGTAGCACAGTGCGATTTCTCAATTTAGATCGAGAGTGGCTCGCCTCCGGGCAGCAGAGAGCGACCAAAAAGACTCCCCAAAAGCATAAAAGTCCATAGACCTTTGTTGGGGTCAAAAACGGTTCTCTCGAAATCAACGGCTAAAACTATTTATCATGCGCAGACTTTCCATAAAACAAGCGTCGAAAGCAAGACAAGTCGTATAGCTTAAAGAACCTATGTTAAAGTCGATCGTTCTTGATTTACACGATAAACTTTACGAGAAAACCAAATAAGATTTAGTCGTAAAACTTCGATGATACAATCAAGAAGAACCGAGAGACATTAGGTCCGTAGCTAAGATGACACGGCCATACGAAATTATACGGAAGAAACGGGAAGTAATCTAAGTTTGGACAGGCCGAACGACAAAGAATCCGCCTTGAAACTTCAAAGAGCCCGCCTTGAAACTTCAAAGAGCCCGTTCTCTCAAACCGTGAGGACCCAGAAAAAGAGTAAGATATCAAATCGAAGCCCTCGCCAAGACGTACGTGCTGCCTCTAGGCGCCGGGCGCCTAGCGCCCGTGCTGCCTCTAGGCGCCGGGCACCTAGCGCCCGTGCTGCCTCTAGGCGCCGGGCGCCTAGCGACCGTGCTGCCTCTAGGCGACGGGCGCCTAGCGACCGTGCTGCCTCTAGGCGCCGGGCGCCTAGAGCCCGTGCTGCCTCTAGGCGACGGGCGCCTAGCGCCCGTGCTGCCTCTAGGCGCCGGGCGCCTAGCGCCCGTGCTGCCTCTAGGCGCCGGGCGCCTAGCGCCCGTGCTGCCTCTAGGCGCCGGGCACCTAGCGCTCGTGCTGCCTCTAGGCGCCGGGCGCCTAGCGCCCGTGCTGCCTCTAGGAGCCGGGCGCCTAGCGCCCGTGCTGCCCGTAGGCGCCGGGCGCCTAGCGCCCGTGCTGCTCGTAGGCGCCGGGCGCCTAGAGCCCGTGTTGGCTTGGGTATTCGAGCGACAATCTCCGTGCACAAGTCCCAGGCCCCGACTGTCGGAAATCTGTACTTCAAGTCTTTCACGAGTCCTCGCGGAATGAATCATTGAGATTCCGCATACAAAACTCCCGTTCTTACTCCAAACTAAGATCATCGGAAACACTTCGAAAACTCGTAAAATATCAACGGGAAGGAAGATCTTAAATTCTTCGTACGAAACAGTGATGGTTATCTTGAGACACCACTCATCTCAACTCTACGAAGGAATGAAGATCTTCCGAAGAAATCGTAGAAAACAACGGAAGTCCTAGAGACGGCCCGAAAGGGACCAAACGCGATCGGACAGTCTGTTTACGTTTATCTGAGATAGATACGACGATTTACGTTTATCTTTACATAACAAGATAAATGCTAAATTTCCAGAAGGATAAATGTCAAGTTTCCCGAAGATAAATGTCAAGTTTCCCGATAAACATGAAGGCCGACGAAAATGGAAAAAGCCCGCTTCGTGGCCCAAAAGGAGAATAGACCGTCATAAGAAGGAGTATATAAAGACTCTTTGGGAGAGAAGGAAGGGGGGGCGAAAATCATTGAGAAACTTAGAGAGCAGACCCGAGATTTTAGACTGAGGGAACTTAGACTAGCAAGGCATGGCCTAGGACGTCTGGCCGCCTCTCGTTCTACCTTCATCTTGTCCGCAGACTTATGTTCCTTCGGAAGAAACTAACAATCCTTTTACTCAGAGTTCCGCACATAGAAACCCTAGGCGTTATTCTCGACACGCCCGTTTCTATGACAAACGCTCGTACTAGACGAACTCCGTCAGGCAGTTCGATCTCTTTTTCAAATCTTTCTAACTGAACTACGTCCGACTTGATCCTCGAAAGGGGTACGTAGGCAGCCTTTCTCAAGGTCCAGTCCCAACTCTTAACAAAACCCTTTTTGTACGATTTTCGTCTTTTGTTATCTTTCTATATCTTCCGCACTTGTTCGGTCACTTGTCGTTGGCTGTCGCAGAGAATCCGGGCCTTCAGGGAAAGTCGGGTTAACTTGGCGTTCCTCCGTTTTTACTTATCAAAATCGACAGTGCGAATTTCGGTTCCCACAGTTTGGCGCTAGAAGGAGGGGAGGACGGATTACTCTTACTCTTACGGCCGCAAAACGCTTGATCAAAGCAATGTCTGGAAATGTGAAAGACAAACTCGCAGCTCACATCGATGCTGGTAAAACAACTTCAGCAGTGACTGCTCCAACGACCAACGCTTATGCAAACGGTTATCTAAGATTATCATCTTGCGGATAAACGTCCCGAGAACGGACCATCCCGACCAAGTTCGGGTCCTATCAACCATGCGCCCCCGTCCAAAGTTCCTGCAACACGGTCCTCGGGTCCATGGACACAACCCCCCTCGCTCGGAAAAATTCAAAAAATGACTTGGTAGTCGAGACGGATTCCTGCCTGCCGTATACAACGGCTATGGTTAGCTTGAACACCAGTTGCCTTAACTATACGGGAAATCGAAATCCTTTCGGAAAAACCAGCGTCACATCAACGGCTTTTTCTAAAGAAAAATCGTAAAACCGTCTAAGTCCCTAGACGGCCCAAAAGGGGCCCGAATCACGGCTAAACGACCCACATACGATTTTAGAGTAGGATCGAGCCCAAGGCTGATATGACGGTCTGATTACCGAGCAGAGTTTCGACTGGAAATGTCTTTTAGAATTTCCCGGAAAAAATAAAGACTTGTTCTCCTGGAAATCGCGGAGAAACCCCAGATTACTCATGAAACAGAAAGCACGACTGATCGGATTACCAATCAGCGCTTCTAATGCTAAAATTCGATAACATTTTACGGAACACCTTTCGTAAAATAAATTCTCTAAAATATTTCACGAGACGGTTTTTGCATGATTAAACTCGACGACATTTTACAAAACAGTTTCCGTAAAATTAACTCGACAACATTTTGTGAAATAACTCTCGTAAAATAAAAGGTCAACAACGTTCTAAGAAACAATTCCTTGCTGGGATCATGATGGAATCGATGTCCAAAAGTCTCAGAAAAACAATTAGAGAAACCTCGAGAGACTAAGTGTCGATCGAAAAACCTTTAAAAAAACCAGGAAAAACAGGCAGTTCCCGCGAGGAAGCACAGTCCCGGGCGGCTAGCACGCCCGTGCTGCCCGTAGGCGCCGGGCGCCTAGCTCCCGTGCTGCCCCTAGGCGCCGGGCGCCTAGCGCCCGTGCTGTCCCTAGGCGCCGGGCGGCTAACGCGCCCGCGCTGCGCTGGTCGCCGGACAACAAAACATTCGGCGAACGCGGCAAATCCTCGCGAAACCACCCCCGACGATAGTCCAACCAAATACTTTGCACCTTTCGTAAAATAATCCTAGACAATACTTCACGAGACAGCTTCTGCACGATTAAACTCGACAACATTTTACGAAACAGTTTCCGTAAAATTAACTCGACAACATTTTGTTGAATAACTCTCGTTAAATAAAAGCTCGGCAATATTTTACGAAACATCATTCGTGAAGTATGACAAGATCGCAAGCTTCTTGACCTGACCAGTTCGCTCATAGCTTGACGAAACAAGAAGCCCCACTCAAGTGACATCTTGCCGTTTGTTTTCACTTGTCTACCCACTTTAGCCTTCTTCGAGTTTTGCCTACTTCTCCTCCCTTTGCTTCAACGATTCTGCAACGATTTTGCACAGTTCCTTCGGGTTTCATCAAAAATCGATTCTCGATTCAGTGTCAGACTTTTCGAAGACCTTTGACAATGAAACGTTAGAAGACAATGAGGAACGGACATGAGGCAATCTCGAGTAATCAACGAGACTAAGCTACGTCCGACTTAGAAAATTTTATCAAGGTTTTAATTTTTTCGTAGGAAAGGAATGAGAACGTCTTGTAAACTGCCGTAAAACTTAGGGAACTTAGAACCTAGGTGGATAGTCTAGCAAGCTAAGTCTTAGGCATTTTCTTCCAGTTTCGTTCTATTGTTCCTTGAATGTCTAGGCAGAACGCGCAAACCGATCTAATCTCTCGGAAAACCGAGAAACGATCGCCACGCATCCTTGGCATACTCATTCTACTTCATAAAGAAAAAATTCCTTTCAAAAGGCAAACGACACTCTAAGATTCGTCCGAAACGCTAGCGGCATAACGGCATGGTCAAACCGCTACAAACATAGTCTTGAAAACTCTACACCGTCTCTTGTTGCAATCTCGCGACAAGAAACTCGTACAACGTCAGACTAATAGCACGACGGTGAGCTACAAAATTAACGGAATAACCTTCGGTAAAACTCCATGAGTAATTCGAAGCAACTTTCGCCAAAAGACGAAATCAAAGCGGAAACATTTCCCGTGTAACCCATAACTCGGAAAACTCCGCTAAGATTTGCATGTCTATCTCAACGAACGCTATTCGGCCATCGGCCGACTACGCCTTTCCATAAAGCCCGAACCTGAATTCGGCATCACCACTAAGGACAATCGTGAACCAATATGACCTTAATGCGAAAGGATCGCAGTCTGATCGTTTACCAACTCCTTGGTAAAACGGCTGAACATAGCCTTCACCCCAAGACAAAACAGCTGAACGATCGCCGCTCCAATCACTTAAGGGCCAGACGATAATCCACGATTTGTCATAAAACTCCAAGTGACCATTTACGTGAGCAACTCTGTCGCATAGCCCAAAAGCGGAAATCATGCGATGAATTTCTCGTAATAAAATCAGTCCTAACAGCCATACGGTTAACGGAAAAATTTGAACTTAACATTGACTGATTAAGTTCTATACGCCCCGTAAACAAAGCATGAAAAGAAACACCCATGACAAAGCTCCAAGAGTTATACGAGTCGTCCTTAAAATTCCGGAAGGCCAACACTTCGCGAAACAAAGCAAAGGTAGACGCTTCTCCCTGGGTCAAATATACGCGACCCCTGGTCCTAATTCCTCGATCAAAATTTTATAACTTGCACGTCCAAACTGAAACAACAGTTTCTGACTACGGACATTCGCAAAACATCTCCAAGCCCGCGAACATTTGAAGTGCGGCACAAGGGAAAATTAACTCGTACACATTTGAAATGTGTATGCTTGTATAATCCCACGTTTTTTGAAGAAACCGGATATTCGAAACTCTTTACAAATACAGAAACCGAATTTTCGAAACTCTTCGCAAACAAACTCGCAAATCGCTAAACGGCCTCAACAATGGATCAAGTATCCACCAAATAAATCGTAAACTATCGCCCGGAAACATTCTGCAATTTCTAAAAAGCCCCCCTTTATGGCATAAGAAAAACAAACTTCAAAGCACTGCGAGACGTCGCTTCGTGCCTGAACATTCGTTTTTCGATTAAAACCTTCATACGCCTTCTAAACGGCATCATATCGTTGTTGCTGATCACAACAAACGAACTCTAACGTCCTAAATAGACAAGCCACCTAATGGTAGGCTCTTTTACATCCGACAAGGATCCCATAGCGCGCTATACAAAAAAATCCAAATTTGGTTCAGCACTTCGTAAAGGAAGTAGCTCGATTCGTGCCCAGACAAATCATATAAGCCGATATCACTTCGCGGGTTTTAAAACGGTACGAATCAGGTTAAAATCACAAACAGGCAAAACGAAAGCCGATTTGTCATCGCACAGCCTCAGTCTGAGAGTAAACCTAGGTCTTGCCCTAAACCCAGCCTTGCTAGTATCTTAACATCTCATAGGCAAAGCATCGACGACGCGAGATCCCAAAACTTGTCTCTTCACTCAAGTCTGTACGTTTCCACGAATTTTCGCGTAAATCGTAAACCGCAGGAAAATCTCGCTTTGTACAAACGACGGATACGGTGATCATCAGGGAGGCAGGAATGAGACGACAACTCACACCCTGTCCCTCTAACTTTGATAGACAGAAGTTCTGAAAACGCAACATTAATATTTTATAAAGATTGAGCCGCAGAGTTCAACAGATGCCCTGAAAAAGGCCGGGATTCGAAGCCACCAACGGCCAGTCCCACAAATGTACATCATGGCCTCTTAACGGCCGAAACACAATCAAAATATAAATCTCTGAAAGGATTGATAAACCTAGACGCTCCCCGGAGCATCACCTTCATCCTCAAAACTCACCCAAAGTAGGAACGGTCTCACCGTCGCCTCCATTGGTCGCACCACCGCTGCATGTTTCATATGCGCCGGCTTCACGATCCTTGACTGCGTAGTCCTGGTCCTCCGAACCCTCTGAATCCGGGACAAGGGTGCACAGGGGTTTCAGACCAGCGAGAATCGAGTCGAAGTCCTCTCCGTCAAACTTGCGAGTCCCCGTCTCCTCAAGACTCTGAATCTTCTCTTGAAGACGACGGACTTTCGAGGACATATGTTCTTCTCTTTCTTCACATTGAGCAACGAACTCACGGTCTTTCCGACGTCACGTTCAAGATCGCCAATCAAAGGTGATGTGGATGTCCGCAATGAAATATTCTTAGCCACAAATTTCGACTTTCAACTCATAATCTTCCGCCCGCAAGATCGTCTCTGCGTCTTACAGGCTGGGGGGCTAACTGTTGGGGTCAAAAACGGTTCTCTCGAAATCAACGGCTAAAACTATTTATCATGCGCGGACTTTCCATAAAACAAGCGTCGAAAGCAAGACAAGTCGTATAGCTTAAAGAACCTATGTTAAAGTCGATCGTTCTTGATTTAGACGATAAACTTTACGAGAAAACCAAATAAGATTTAGTCGTAAAACTTCGATGATACAATCAAGAAGAACCGAGAGACATTAGGTCCGTAGCTAAGATGACACGACCATACGAAATTATACGGAAGAAACGGGAAGTAATCTAAGTTTGGACAGGCCGAACGACAAAGAATCCGCCTTGAAACTTCAAAGAGTCCGCCTTGAAACTTCAAAGAGCCCGTTCTCTCAAACCGTGACGACCCAGAAAACGAGTAAGATATCAAATCGAAGCCCTCGCCGAGACGTACGTGCTGCCTCTAGGCGCCGGGCGCCTAGCGCCCGTGCTGCCTCTAGACGCCGGGCGCCTAGCGCCCGTGCTGCCTCTAGGCGCCGGGCGCCTAGCGCCCGTGCTGCCTCTAGGCGACGGGCGCCTAGCGACCTTGCTGCCTCTAGGCGCCGGGCGCCTAGCGCCCGTGCTGCCTCTAGGCGACGGGCGCTTAGCGCCCGTGCTGCCTCTAGGCGCCGGGCGCCTAGCGCCCGTGCTGCCTCTAGGCGCCGGGCGCCTAGCGCCCGTGCTGCCTCTAGGCGCCGGGCGCCTAGCGCCCGTGCTGCCTCTAGGCGCCGGGCGCCTAGCGCCCGTGCTGCCTCTAGGCACCGGGCGCCGGGCGCCTAGCGCCCGTGCTGCCCGTAAGCACCGCGCGCCTAGCGCCCGTGCTGCCCGTAGGCGCCGGGTGCCTAGCGCCCGTGTTGGCTTGGGTCTTCGAGCGACAATCTCCGTGCACAAGTCCCAGGCCCTGACTGTCAGAAATCTGTACTTCAAGTCTTTCCCGAGTCCTCGCGGAATGAATCATTGGGATTCCGCATACAAAACTCCCGTTCTTGCTCCAAACTAAGATCGTCGGAAACACTTCGGAAACTCGTAAAATATCAACGGGAAGGAAGATCTTAAATTCTTCGTACGAAACAGTGATGGTTATCTTGAGACACCACTCATCTCAACTCTACGAAGGAATGAAAATCTTCCGAAGAAATCGTAGAAAACAACGGAAGTCCTAGAGACGGCCCGAAAGGGACCAAATGCGATCGGACAGTCTGTTTACGATTATCTGAGATAGATACGACGATTTACGTTTATCTTTACATAAAAAGATAAATGCTAAATTTTCAGAAGGATAAATGTCAAGTTTCCCGAAGATAAATGTCAAGTTCCTCCGAACCCTCTGAATCCGGGACAAGGGTGCACAGGGGTTTCAGACCAGCGAGAATCGAGTCGAAGTCCTCTCCGTCAAACTTGCGAGTCCCCGTCTCCTCAAGACTCTGAATCTTCTCTTGAAGACGACGGACTTTCGAGGACATATGTTCTTCTCTTTCTTCACATTGAGCAACGAACTCACGGTCTTTCCGACGTCACGTTCAAGATCGCCAATCAAAGGTGATGTGGATGTCCGCAATGAAATATTCTTAGCCACAAATTTCGACTTTCAACTCATAATCTTCCGCCCGCAAGATCGTCTCTGCGTCTTACAGGCTGGGGGGCTAACTGTTGGGGTCAAAAACGGTTCTCTCGAAATCAACGGCTAAAACTATTTATCATGCGCGGACTTTCCATAAAACAAGCGTCGAAAGCAAGACAAGTCGTATAGCTTAAAGAACCTATGTTAAAGTCGATCGTTCTTGATTTAGACGATAAACTTTACGAGAAAACCAAATAAGATTTAGTCGTAAAACTTCGATGATACAATCAAGAAGAAGACATTAGGTCCGTAGCTAAGATGACACGACCATACGAAATTATACGGAAGAAACGGGAAGTAATCTAAGTTTGGACAGGCCGAACGACAAAGAATCCGCCTTGAAACTTCAAAGAGTCCGCCTTGAAACTTCAAAGAGCCCGTTCTCTCAAACCGTGACGACCCAGAAAACGAGTAAGATATCAAATCGAAGCCCTCGCCGAGACGTACGTGCTGCCTCTAGGCGCCGGGCGCCTAGCGCCCGTGCTGCCTCTAGACGCCGGGCGCCTAGCGCCCGTGCTGCCTCTAGACGCCGGGCGCCTAGCGCCCGTGCTGCCTCTAGGCGCCGGGCGCCTAGCGCCCGTGCTGCCTCTAGGCGACGGGCGCCTAGCGACCTTGCTGCCTCTAGGCGCCGGGCGCCTAGCGCCCGTGCTGCCTCTAGGCGACGGGCGCTTAGCGCCCGTGCTGCCTCTAGGCGCCGGGCGCCTAGCGCCCGTGCTGCCTCTAGGCGCCGGGCGCCTAGCGCCCGTGCTGCCTCTAGGCGCCGGGCGCCTAGCGCCCGTGCTGCCTCTAGGCGCCGGGCGCCTAGCGCCCGTGCTGCCTCTAGGCACCGGGCGCCGGGCGCCGGGCGCCTAGCGCCCGTGCTGCCCGTAAGCACCGCGCGCCTAGCGCCCGTGCTGCCCGTAGGCGCCGGGCGCCTAGCGCCCGTGTTGGCTTGGGTCTTCGAGCGACAATCTCCGTGCACAAGTCCCAGGCCCTGACTGTCAGAAATCTGTACTTCAAGTCTTTCCCGAGTCCTCGCGGAATGAATCATTGGGATTCCGCATACAAAACTCCCGTTCTTGCTCCAAACTAAGATCGTCGGAAACACTTCGGAAACTCGTAAAATATCAACGGGAAGGAAGATCTTAAATTCTTCGTACGAAACAGTGATGGTTATCTTGAGACACCACTCATCTCAACTCTACGAAGGAATGAAAATCTTCCGAAGAAATCGTAGAAAACAACGGAAGTCCTAGAGACGGCCCGAAAGGGACCAAATGCGATCGGACAGTCTGTTTACGATTATCTTAGATAGATACGACGATTTACGTTTATCTTTACATAAAAAGATAAATGCTAAATTTTCAGAAGGATAAATGTCAAGTTTCCCGAAGATAAATGTCAAGTTCCTCCGAACCCTCTGAATCCGGGACAAGGGTGCACAGGGGTTTCAGACCAGCGAGAATCGAGTCGAAGTCCTCTCCGTCAAACTTGCGAGTCCCCGTCTCCTCAAGACTCTGAATCTTCTCTTGAAGACGACGGACTTTCGAGGACATATGTTCTTCTCTTTCTTCACATTGAGCAACGAACTCACGGTCTTTCCGACGTCACGTTCAAGATCGCCAATCAAAGGTGATGTGGATGTCCGCAATGAAATATTCTTAGCCACAAATTTCGACTTTCAACTCATAATCTTCCGCCCGCAAGATCGTCTCTGCGTCTTACAGGCTGGGGGGCTAACTGTTGGGGTCAAAAACGGTTCTCTCGAAATCAACGGCTAAAACTATTTATCATGCGCGGACTTTCCATAAAACAAGCGTCGAAAGCAAGACAAGTCGTATAGCTTAAAGAACCTATGTTAAAGTCGATCGTTCTTGATTTAGACGATAAACTTTACGAGAAAACCAAATAAGATTTAGTCGTAAAACTTCGATGATACAATCAAGAAGAACCGAGAGACATTAGGTCCGTAGCTAAGATGACACGACCATACGAAATTATACGGAAGAAACGGGAAGTAATCTAAGTTTGGACAGGCCGAACGACAAAGAATCCGCCTTGAAACTTCAAAGAGTCCGCCTTGAAACTTCAAAGAGCCCGTTCTCTCAAACCGTGACGACCCAGAAAACGAGTAAGATATCAAATCGAAGCCCTCGCCGAGACGTACGTGCTGCCTCTAGGCGCCGGGCGCCTAGCGCCCGTGCTGCCTCTAGACGCCGGGCGCCTAGCGCCCGTGCTACCTCTAGGCGCCGGGCGCCTAGCGCCCGTGCTGCCTCTAGGCGACGGGCGCCTAGCGACCTTGCTGCCTCTAGGCGCCGGGCGCCTAGCGCCCCTGCTGCCTCTAGGCGACGGGCGCTTAGCGCCCGTGCTGCCTCTAGGCGCCGGGCGCCTAGCGCCCGTGCTGCCTCTAGGCGCCGGGCGCCTAGCGCCCGTGCTGCCTCTAGGCGTCGGGCGCCTAGCGCCCGTGCTGCCTCTAGGCACCGGGCGCCGGGCGCCTAGCGCCCGTGCTGCCCGTAAGCACCGCGCGCCTAGCGCCCGTGCTGCCCGTAGGCGCCGGGCGCCTAGCGCCCGTGTTGGCTTGGGTCTTCGAGCGACAATCTCCGTGCACAAGTCCCAGGCCCTGACTGTCAGAAATCTGTACTTCAAGTCTTTCCCGAGTCCTCGCGGAATGAATCATTGGGATTCCGCATACAAAACTCCCGTTCTTGCTCCAAACTAAGATCGTCGGAAACACTTCGGAAACTCGTAAAATATCAACGGGAAGGAAGATCTTAAATTCTTCGTACGAAACAGTGATGGTTATCTTGAGACACCACTCATCTCAACTCTACGAAGGAATGAAAATCTTCCGAAGAAATCGTAGAAAACAACGGAAGTCCTAGAGACGGCCCGAAAGGGACCAAATGCGATCGGACAGTCTGTTTACGATTATCTGAGATAGATACGACGATTTACGTTTATCTTTACATAAAAAGATAAATGCTAAATTTTCAGAAGGATAAATGTCAAGTTTCCCGAAGATAAATGTCAAGTTCCTCCGAACCCTCTGAATCCGGGACAAGGGTGCACAGGGGTTTCAGACCAGCGAGAATCGAGTCGAAGTCCTCTCCGTCAAACTTGCGAGTCCCCGTCTCCTCAAGACTCTGAATCTTCTCTTGAAGACGACGGACTTTCGAGGACATATGTTCTTCTCTTTCTTCACATTGAGCAACGAACTCACGGTCTTTCCGACGTCACGTTCAAGATCGCCAATCAAAGGTGATGTGGATGTCCGCAATGAAATATTCTTAGCCACAAATTTCGACTTTCAACTCATAATCTTCCGCCCGCAAGATCGTCTCTGCGTCTTACAGGCTGGGGGGCTAACTGTTGGGGTCAAAAACGGTTCTCTCGAAATCAACGGCTAAAACTATTTATCATGCGCGGACTTTCCATAAAACAAGCGTCGAAAGCAAGACAAGTCGTATAGCTTAAAGAACCTATGTTAAAGTCGATCGTTCTTGATTTAGACGATAAACTTTACGAGAAAACCAAATAAGATTTAGTCGTAAAACTTCGATGATACAATCAAGAAGAACCGAGAGACATTAGGTCCGTAGCTAAGATGACACGACCATACGAAATTATACGGAAGAAACGGGAAGTAATCTAAGTTTGGACAGGCCGAACGACAAAGAATCCGCCTTGAAACTTCAAAGAGTCCGCCTTGAAACTTCAAAGAGCCCGTTCTCTCAAACCGTGACGACCCAGAAAACGAGTAAGATATCAAATCGAAGCCCTCGCCGAGACGTACGTGCTGCCTCTAGGCGCCGGGCGCCTAGCGCCCGTGCTGCCTCTAGACGCCGGGCGCCTAGCGCCCGTGCTGCCTCTAGGCGCCGGGCGCCTAGCGCCCGTGCTGCCTCTAGGCGACGGGCGCCTAGCGACCTTGCTGCCTCTAGGCGCCGGGCGCCTAGCGCCCGTGCTGCCTCTAGGCGACGGGCGCTTAGCGCCCGTGCTGCCTCTAGGCGCCGGGCGCCTAGCGCCCGTGCTGCCTCTAGGCGCCGGGCGCCTAGCGCCCGTGCTGCCTCTAGGCGCCGGGCGCCTAGCGCCCGTGCTGCCTCTAGGCGCCGGGCGCCTAGCGCCCGTGCTGCCTCTAGGCACCGGGCGCCGGGCGCCGGGCGCCTAGCGCCCGTGCTGCCCGTAAGCACCGCGCGCCTAGCGCCCGTGCTGCCCGTAGGCGCCGGGCGCCTAGCGCCCGTGTTGGCTTGGGTCTTCGAGCGACAATCTCCGTGCACAAGTCCCAGGCCCTGACTGTCAGAAATCTGTACTTCAAGTCTTTCCCGAGTCCTCGCGGAATGAATCATTGGGATTCCGCATACAAAACTCCCGTTCTTGCTCCAAACTAAGATCGTCGGAAACACTTCGGAAACTCGTAAAATATCAACGGGAAGGAAGATCTTAAATTCTTCGTACGAAACAGTGATGGTTATCTTGAGACACCACTCATCTCAACTCTACGAAGGAATGAAAATCTTCCGAAGAAATCGTAGAAAACAACGGAAGTCCTAGAGACGGCCCGAAAGGGACCAAATGCGATCGGACAGTCTGTTTACGATTATCTGAGATAGATACGACGATTTACGTGTATCTTTACATAAAAAGATAAATGCTAAATTTTCAGAAGGATAAATGTCAAGTTTCCCGAAGATAAATGTCAAGTTTCCCGATAAACATGAAGGCCGACGAAAATGGAAAAAGCCCGCTTCGTGGCCCAAAAGGAGAATAGACCGTCATAAGAAGGAGTATATAATGGAGCTTTGGGAGAGAAGGAAGGGGGGGCGAAAATCATTGAGAAACTTAGAGAGCAGACCCGAGATTTTAGACTGAGGGAACTTAGAACTTAGGTGGTTAGACTAGCAAGGCATGGCCTAGGACGTCTGGCCGCCTCTCGTTCTACCTTCATCTTGTCCGCAGACTTATGTTCCTTCGGAAGAAACTAACAATCCTTTTACTCAGAGTTCCGCACATAGAAACCCTAGGCGTTATTCTCGACACGTCTATTTCTATGACAAACGCTCGTACTAGACGAACTCCGTCAGGCAGTTCGATCTCTTTTTCAAATCTTTCTAACTGAACTACGTCCGACTTGATCCTCGAAAGGGGTACGTAGGCAGCCTTTCTCAAGGTCCAGTCCCAACTCTTAACAAAACCCTTTTTGTACGATTTTCGTCTTTTGTTATCTTTTCATATCTTCCGCACTTGTTCGGTCACTTGTCGTTGGCTGTCGCAGAGAATCCGGGCCTTCAGGGAAAGTCGGGTTAACTTGGCTTTCCTCCGTTTTTACTTATCAAAATCGACAGTGCGAATTTCGGTTCCCACAACCTTCGGGTCCAAAGACCTTCGGGTCCAAAGACCTTCGGGTCCAAAGACCTTCGGGTCCAAAGACCTTCGGGTCCAAAGACCTTCGGGTCCAAAGACCTTCGGGTCCAAAGACCTTCGGGTCCAAAGACCTTCGGGTCCAAAGACCTTCGGGTCCAAAGACCTTCGGGTCCAAAGACCTTCGGGTCCAAAGACCTTCGGGTCCAAAGACCTTCGGGTCCAAAGACCTTCGGGTCCATAGACCTTCGGGTCCGAAGACCTTCGGGTCCGAAGACCTTCGGGTCCGAAGACCTTCGGGTCCGAAGACCTTCGGGTCCGAAGACCTTCGGGTCCGAAGACCTTCGGGTCCGAAGACCTTCGGGTCCGAAGACCTTCGGGTCCGAAGACCTTCGGGTCCGAAGACCTTCGGGTCCGAAGACCTTCGGGTCCGAAGACCTTCGGGTCCGAAGACCTTCGGGTCCGAAGACCTTCGGGTCCATAGACCTTCGGGTCCATAGACCTTCGGGTCCAAAGACCTTCGGGTCCAAAGACCTTCGGGTCCATAGACCTTCGGGTCCGAAGACCTTCGGGTCCGAAGACCTTCGGGTCCGAAGACCTTCGGGTCCAAAGACCTTCGGGTCCATAGACCTTCGGGTCCAAAGACCTAAGGGTCCAAAGAACCTCAAGGTTCCTAAGACCTAAGGGTCCGGAGAACCTCAAGGTTCCAAAGACCTTCGGGTCCATAGACCTTCGGGTCCAAAGACCTTCGGGTCCATAGACCTAAGGGTCCAAAGAACCTCAAGGTTCCTAAGACCTAAGGGTCCAAAGAACCTCAAGGTTCCTAAGACTTAAGGGTCCAAAGAACCTCAAGGTTCCTAAGACTTAAGGGTCCAAAGAAAATGAAGTTCCCAAGACTTAAGGGTCCGAAGAACCTCAAGGTTCCTAAGACCTAAGGGTCTAGAGAACCTAAAGACTCCTACTCCTTCAAGATTTAATGGGTAAAACTCCCAGGTTCAAAGTAAGGCCTCAGGGCCCAGGTAAGGAACTTAAAGGGCCTAGATCCTATGAACTTCCGAGTTCGAGGGATCAAGAACCCAAGGGTTCAAATCAGATCGGAACTCACTAGTTCCCGACAACGATTTCACATCCTTGAAAACTCATGTTTTAACAGGATTACGAGATCTAACACGGCTTCATTCTCAGGCCCTAAAACAGGATTACAAGATCTAGTGCTTCGATATTTTCAGATCCTCGATCCAATCATTAGACGATACTCTGACAACGATTCTCCACAAGGATTGATCTCCCCTAGAAATCATCTAATCAAGCAACTAGGGCTCAAAACCTTGTAACACCTCTACCATGATGCAATGCAAGGATCGAAGAAAGAAAAGATGGAGTAAAAGCAAAAACCAATAGATATTATTAAGAATCCTTATTCGGAGGGAAGAAAGCTACTAAAAAAAATCCAAAGAGAAAGACGACAACATAAAGCAAGAAAAGCATTGAAGAAATATTCAAAGATTCGGCTCCCGGCGAGAAGAAGGGAAAACGCCATGACCGCCATCACCGCTTCCCGAATTTCAGATCGGACCTCCAACAGGTCCCCATCGGCCGGGTCCCCCGAACAGCTCATGTTGACCAGCACTCCTCATTGACCACTCTCTAACGAGGTCCTGACGAGCATATTCTCGAGCCCTCTACACGATAAGAGCCTGGTTGGAAATCACTTCCCGAAGCTGCCTCCGAAGAAAGAGAATCTCTTCATGTGGAGGAACACGCCGACCTAAACTGGGGAATCGATCCCTGCTAACATCCCTCGGAGCCAAAGAAGCCACCACCGGAGGGACAGTAAGAAACGAATTGCGAGATCTTCTCCTTTGAGGCCTGGCTCTACAATATTCTTCGTACACTGATAATATCGAAGCCGTAGGGATCCCACCTGGAAAACCAAGACTCCATCAAACTACGGCTATAACAGAAAGACAAAGTAAGAGAAATTTCATTACCCCAAATACGGCTATGACGCAGCGATATTGGATGCATCAAAAACAAAATCAGCGAAAGCGCCTAGGAATGCCTCGCGCCAACTTTGCCAAAGTCTCACCAGCCTGGACGACCGGTCGGGCCACCTCTGCGAAAAGAAAAACCCGACGTAATTCAGCAAGTATAATACCCATGTCTAAGAAAGTAGAAGCAACTTACCCACTGAACGCCAGAAACATGGATAACCGGGAACACCTTCGACCTTCATAAACACATATCTCCTGTCCCAGGAATCGTTTGAAGGGAAGCTACCCCGAATGCCTCGAGGGGGTTCATCCACCAAAGGTTCACCATCTCGGGACCATATTTGGTAGAAGCCTTTCTTACTTGGCAAGGGAACAAAGGAGTAAGAATATAGGACTTCAGACAACCCAAAAGGAATACTATGGAGCTCTCCTAACACATGGATAGCCATCAAAGTACGCCATGTAGCAGGCGTAAACTGCAAAGGGGAACATCCAAAGTACGATGCCACCTCCGCAATCAAAGAAGGAATCCCTCCTCCAAAGCCGGCCTCCAAATAAGCCTCAAAGATCGCTATCTCGTCCCTTCCTCCATCAGGAGCTCGCTCGAACTCTCCCGCGCACCTGATCCCCATTGTACCAGGCAAGGAATATCTACGGCGGAACTCCATCAGATCACATTCCTTAATATCAGACCTCGGGCCATCTTCGTCTTCACTCGAAGCATCGAAGGAACAGAAGCGACGAGGGCGAACAGGGGCCATGGGAACCCTTTCATCATCGGTTCCCGAAACCACGCTAGGTGTTAGAACTGGGGAATCGAAGGGATCACCAAACAAACGACGGGGCCTGACACGTCCGCCAACACCGGGGGTAGGGAACGATTTCATGAAAGTCGGAGCGTTCGACATCTACTTCCAATAAGAAGGATAGGGGAAAACCTAAATTTGTGTCGTCTAAAGGCATCGAGGCATCCGATTATATACCTGGAACGACTTTCCATTTTTGGCGCATGAAAGGAAAGAAAGAAAGGGAAAAGGCAAAAGAATTTGGAAGATAATCGCAAGTCTCGGCAAATTTCCAAAATTATCTCCAAAATATTCCGCCGACCTAGCATCATCACGAGCGGGCCGCGGTCCTTATTTCCTTTGAGACCCATTCCAACCAAGCGATCGTATCCCGAAATAACTCCCCATGTCACCTAGACTCCAAACCCTTCTCCAGCTGAAAGAAATGATATCAAGATTCAAGACTACATGTTATCCTTTGATTCCTACGAAGCAATCAAGGAATAAGGGGCAAACTGTTGGGGAAAAATATCTAAGGCTAAAGATTTCTCCAGCCTCTGAAGGGGCCTTGACTTCCGGGCCCTCGTTTGGAGGAGGTCCAGGGTCCTTTCTCTACTTAAGGGACCAATCTTCACCAGAAGGCACCAGGTCCCGAACTCTATTTTATAACACCCGGGGTCCAGTCCCTACAACGAAGAACCAAGGCCTAGCCCCTGCCGAAAGGACCAAGGATCCGATCCTCCGCATGATTATGGAAGTTTCCCAAAACGAGGGGAAAGTAATATATTTGCAAATATTACGAAGGCCGCCTAAGATTGACCGACTTACATCAATTATAAAAGGGGAACCCAAACCCTAAAACAAGGGATCGACACTTTGGGGCTTAGAGATTAGAGAGTTAGGCGATAGAACTAGGGTTTATACACCCAATACGTTGTAATCCCGAAATCACTCAATAATACATCTCTTTGCCTCAATTTCTCTTCTCTAAACATGTTGTGATATTTTTGTGTAGGGTCGTTTTAGTACTACGGAACACTGGAAGACTAATGAATGGATACGAGTTTGTATGTGTTTTAAGAACAGAAATTGAGGCAAAGAGATGTATTATTGAGTGTGTTTGGCGTTACAACGTATTGGGTGTATAAACCCTAGTTTTCTAGCCTAACTCTATAATCTCTAAGCCCCAAAGTGTCGATCCCTTGTTCTAGGGTTTGGGTTCCCCTTTTATAGTTGATGTAAGTCGGTCAATCTTGGGCGGCTTCTGTAATATTCGGAAATATAGTAGTTTCCCCTTGATTTGGGAAACTTCCATATTCACGCGGAGGGTTGGTTCCTTGGTCCTTACGGCAAGGACTGGGCCTTGGTTCCTCGATACAGGGACTGGACCCTGGGTACTTATCAAATGGAGGTCGGGCCCTGGTGCCACCTGGTGGAGATGGGTTCTTTAAGTCGAGGAAGGACCCTGGGTACTTTCCAAACGAGGGCCCGGAAGTCGAGGCCCCTTCGGAGGCTGGAGGAAACTCTAGCCTTGGATATTTTTCCCCAACAGTTTGCCCCTTATTCCTTGATTGCTTCGTAGAGATCGAGGGATAATATGTAGCCTTGAGTCTTGATTCCATTTCTTCCAGCAGGAGAAGGATTTGGAGTCTGAACGGAACGTGGAATCATTTTGGGCCCATCGTTCGTGGATTTGAAGAAGGTGGTTTGCTTTGAGGATGTCGAGCCTTCAGGCCTTTTGGCAGAAATGATTGAGAGCCAGATGGGCATTCTAGGCCCTTCCATTATCGTTTCAGCTTCTCCGTTTGGCGCTCATTCGTGCGCGTGGCGAGATGATCGAGGCGCGTGGACTTCCAACTAGGGTTTCTTCCTTTTTCTTTGATCGGAACCAAGCTTCTTCTCCATTTCATCTTTGCCTTCTCTAGAGCTTTCTTCTCGGCGGCTTCTTCTTCCGGAGATTCTTCCTATTTTTCACAGGTAGCTGTCTCACTTCCTCCTTTTCTTATTAAAAATGTCGACTGAGTCCCCTAGCAAAGCCCTAGAAACCTCTCCCGTAGCTAGGTCTAGGACTTCCTCTTCTCAGTCTCATGTGGCCGAGACGACGGGATCCCATATTGTTGAATTCGGGGATGCCGTCACCGGGGGTCGAGTTGGTAAATCTTCATCGTTGGGTCCGTTTTCGTCGATTAAGGAGGAGGACGTAGTGGGGTGGAGAAGGAATTATGATCTTCCTCGGGACCTAATCATTCGCGTCCCTGATCCAACGGATAGGATTTCTGACTTCGGAGTTGATGAGGTCCCGATATACGAGGCGTACTTCGAGTCGGGTTTTCGTGATCGAGTCCCTTCATTGATCGCGAAGCTGTCAGAGTTTTTTGATATCTCCCCCGGTCAGCTGACTCCTCCAGCCTGGAGAACTTTGATAGCCATCCAGAATCTAGGTGATCTGGAGGGTCTGATGTTGGGTCTAAACGAAGTTCTCTATTCGTACTCCATCTCGACCCTTCCTGGATCAGAGGGGAAATATTATCTCCGTCCTCGTGGCAAGAAAGCGTTGGTTCAGGAGATTGAGAAGAAAGCAAGAAAGAGCCACCCTGTTTTTAGTGGTAAATGGGAGGAGAGGTTCGCCTTTGCGCTTCTTCCAGGCTATCCCTCGGTTTGGCACATAGCGGGTAGGTTGAATAGTTACAGGCTTTGGGCGTAATCCTGATATTCACTTGTTTGTTTTGCCATTGCAGGTGTATCTGTTCCAGCGGTGCCGGAAGGGAGAGAGGTAGCTGAACGGGTGTTTGATCTACCAGTTTAACGTCGTCAAGTCATTTACCTTCTGAGTCGAGAAGTTCTTGGTCGCTGCAGCATTTGGGGTGAGCTCATAGTATTTCTTTTTGTCTTCGTTATTCAGTCATTGAACTTGCGGATTCTTCTTTGCAGGGAATATGTCTGGACCTTCAGGAGATGGCTCCATGGATGCTTTCAAGAAAGCTTGGGAGAATCTTTCCGCTAAGAAGGCTCCTAAGGAGATTGTCGTCTCGGGGGATGACGACGTTCAGATTACGGGGAGCCTTAAGCGCAAAGGATCTAGCACTCCTGCTCCTACCGTTTCCAAGAGGAGGACTCGTTCTTCGACCCCTACGATCACTGGCGTGGACCTGAAGCCGGTGCTGGATGACCTTTGTACTAAGGTCTTCCCGAGGAGCGTGTGTAATCTTCCTGCCGATGATCTTCCCAAAGCCATCAGCTCTATCCAGTTTGACCTCCTTCAGGTATGTCGACGTATTTTATTATTGTTTTGGCTTCGTAGTGCGCTATAATAATGGTGGTATTGTGCTCGTCGCAGGTTATGTCTCAGATTCATCATCTTAAGGACATGGTGAACGAAGACACTTCTAAGGAAGTCGAGGCTCTGAAGGCTCAGCTTCGTGAGGAGAAAGATAAAGGCTTGGCGCAGGGGAAAGAGCTTAAGTCTCTTCAGCTTAGATTGAAGAAATCGCAGGAGCTGGAGGAGAATGCTGCTACCGAGCATGTCCTGCTGACGTCCAAGCTGGATGCGGTGAGGGGAGAATTGGAGGAGCTGAAGAACGAGAAGACTCTCTTCAAGGATGAGAGGACGCTGGCCGTGAATGGAGCCAAGATGACTGCTCGTTGGGAAGTGATGAGGGACTATCTAAAGGGGCGGACCGATGAGTGGGACTTCGTGGTGGAGTTCGAGCGCTACAAGATGGTGAAGGAGTCTGAGGCTAAGCTTCGTGGGTTGCCTCCTCCTTCATATGATGATGAGCCACTTATCCCAGTGACGGAAACTGCCGAAGTGGATCCTCCTGCTCCTGTGGGTGACGCAGCTGATGCCCCTTAGGCTTAAAATCTCTTCTCCTGTTTTTTGTTGAACTCTTGAGCCCGATGGGCTGTTGTCGTACTTCCGCCCTTCGGGGCTTTGTTTCCGGACTTGGGCCTTCACGCCTTTTTGTTTTAAGACCTATGGCCCTTCGTGGTCTTTTATTTAAGACTTATGGCCCTTCGTGGTCTTTATCTATTTGTGTAGATGTTACTCGAGGCTTTGCTTGGTTGTTGGTTTGGGGTTATGGGCCGAAGGCCGACCATAACCATTACGAGGAGCCACCTTCTAGGACCCGAGTCCTGTTAGTGATTAGGTTGGAGACTCGAAAATGCCGAAGCACTAGATCTTGTAATCATGTTTATAAAACATGAGTTTTTAAGGATGTGAGATCGTTGTCGGGAACTTAGTGAGTTCCGATCTGATTTGAATCCTTGGGTTCTTGATCCCTCGAGCTCGAAAGCCCTTAAGATCTGGGTCCCTTGGATTCCTTACCTGGGCCCTAAGGCCTTACTTTGAACCTGGGAGACCTTACCCATTAAATTTTGAAGGAATAGGAACCTTTAGGCTCTCTGGACCCTTAGGTCTTAGGAACCTTGAGGTTCTTCGGACCCTTAGGTCTTGGGAACCTAGAGGTTCTTCGGACCCTTAGGTCTTGGGAACCTTGAGGTTCTTTGGACCCTTGGATCTTGAGAACCTTGAGGTTCTTCGGACCCTTAGGTCTTTGGAACCTAGAGGTTCTTCGGACCCTCAGGTCTTTGGAACCTTGAGGTTCTTTGGGCCCTTAGGCCTTGGGAACCTTTGGGTTCTTCGGACTCGAAGGTCTTCGGAACCTTGAGTTTCTTGGGACCCTTGGGTCTTTGGAACCTTGAGGTTCTTTGGGCCCTTAGGCCTTGGGAACCTTGAGGTTCTTTGGACCCGAAGGTCTTTGGAACCTTGAGGTTCTTGGGACCCTTGGGTCTTTGGAACCTTGAGGTTCTTTGGGCCCTTAGGCCTTGGGAACCTTGAGGTTCTTTGAACCCTTGGATCTTTGGAACCTTGAGGTTCTTCGGACCCTTCGGTCTTTGGACCCGAAGGTCTTCGGACCCGAAGGTCTTCGGACCCGAAGGTCTTCGGACCCGAAGGTCTCCGGACCTGAAGGTCTCTGGACTTTTATGCTTTTGGGGAGTCTTTTTGATCGCTCTCGCTGCCCGGAGGCGAGCCACTCTCGATCTAAATTGAGAAATCGCATTGTGCTACCCGTGGGCATAGGCCATTCTCGAAATTCTCAATGCTGCACTCTACCTTTCTGCAGAAAGGTCACTCTCAGACTTATTGTGGTCTGGGGTGGGTCCCCCCGCAAGGTTCTGTCAACCGAGACACACTACCTTCCACATCTGGATAGGTATTAAATTGTTTGTGCTTAACCGGTTATTTGCACTTTGCTCCCTGCATATCAGCCGCCAGAATCTGATTACAGTACTTGTCTGTGTACGTCATGCCCCCAGCGTGCGTTTAGCTTACAGCGTATTTCACGAGGGTTTGAATGGCACTAGTACGTGGTCCCCGCATAACTCTTGGCTATAGGCCTTTACACGGGGCCCTATCGCACAGACATCGGCTCAGGGCTGATCAGACCCCTCCCATATTTGTCTGCACCTATGGTGAGTAGCCTCACCAGCTAGGGGGCTAGCTAAGATCTGAGGTCCCGAAGGTCCCTGATCCAGCTAATATGCCCCTTTAAGTATATTGGTGTTTCCTTAACTCCCTTTAGTCGAAACCAAATGTATTTTATAAGCCTAGTCCGAGGACGTTCTCGTTATACATAGGAGTAGGAAAACCAAAATACTTAAATATATAATAGTATATATAGAGCTCCCGAAGATCTTGCCTTTAGAAATGATAGAATTTGAGTTGCAAGGCGTTCCAGCAGTTGGGTTGTACCTTGCATGTGCTGTCTTGCAGCTTATAGGCTCCTGCCCCTTGCACCCCTATTACCTGATAGGGCCCCTCCCATCCGGGGGCGAGTTTTCCGGCTTATTTGTCTTTTTTGTGGTTACAGACTCGCCTTAGGACCCAGTCCCCTTCTTGGAAGGTTCTGGATCTCACCTTCTTGTTGTAACTCTTGGCTACCTTTATTTGGTACGACGCGTTCCTCAGGCGGGCTGCTTCCCTTCTTTCGTCTAGGAGGTCTAGGCTTAGGTACATCAGCTCGTCATTTTCCTTGGGGGTTAGGATGTTGGCGATCGTGGTCTTGACATGTACCTCGGTTGGTATTGCTGACTCGGTGCCGTAGACGAGTGAGAAAGGGGTTTCTTGGGTAGCTGTCTTTGGAGTCGTCCGGTAGGCCCAAAGGACTCCATGCAACTCTTCTGCCCATCGCCCGTGAGCCTTTTCCAAGCGCTTCTTGAGCATGTTCACCACCGTTTTGTTGGTTGACTCTGCTTGTCCGTTTGATTGCGGGTGCCTTGGTGTCGAATATGAGAGTTTGATATCCCAATCTTTGCAGAAGTCCTGGAAGTCGCTGCTGGTAAATTGGGGTCCATTGTCTGTGACAATTTCCTGAGGTGCTCCGAAGCGGGTTATTATGTTCGTCCAGATGAATTTCCTGATCTGGAGGTCCGTGATTTTCGCCAAGGCCTTGGCTTCTACCCACTTCGTGAAGTAATCGGTCATTACTAGGAGGAAGACCTTCTGCCCCGGCGCCATTGGGAATTTCCCCACGATGTCCATGCCCCATTTACGGAAGGGCCATGGGGAACTTAAGGACTTCAGGTTCTCTGGTGGTAAGTTAGAAATTGGGGCGTGCTTCTGGCATTGGCTACATGTTTTGGCATGTTTGAGGGAGTCCTTCGCCATGGTAGGCCAGTAATAACCAGCCCTTCTCGCCCTGAGAACCAGGCTCCGTTCGCTGGAGTGTGAACCGCATTCCCCATCGTGGAGTTCCTCTAATATTCGTGTGGCTTCTCTAGGGGATAGACATGGTAGGTAGGGTCCTGAGAAGGATCTTCTATATAGTTTTCCCTCCGAAATGCAGTATCTGGCCGCTTGTCTCTTGATCTTCCGGCTCTCCTCTCGGTTTTTGGGTAGGACGTCGTCTCTTAGGTAGTCGGTGATAGGGGTCATCCAGGTTTCTCCTTCGTCTACTATCGTCACTTCTTCTGGTTCAACCTCTTTCTGGGTTGCTGGCCATTGCAGGACCAACAACGGAATACTCATATGTTCCTTGGTTTCTAATGCGGAACCCAGGTTTGCTAGAGCATCGGCTTGGGAGTTTTGTTCCCTAGGTATTTGGGTAAGCTTATAGCTTGCGAATTGGTCTAGGAGACGTTTGGCCACAGATAGATACCTGATCATGCTAGGGTCCTTGGCTTGATAATCCCCTTGAGCTTGACTGATGATGAGCTGCGAATCACTGAAAATCTGGAGTCTTTTACTCCCATTTCCTTGGCTAGTTCTAGGCCTG